>VWZL01001170.1:297778-397960 GCA_013396915.1 Stercorarius parasiticus
GGTGTCAAAGGCCTTACCAAAGTCCAGATAGACAATGTCCACAGCCTTCCCTGCATCCAGAAGGCAGGTCACATGGTCGTAGAAGGAGATCAGGTTGGTTAAGCAGGAATCAGGTTGGTTAAGCAGGAGTTAAATAGAATGAAAAAACCCCACACCGGACAGGCCAAGGTAGTGACCAAGAAGTGATGAGTCAATATGAGTTGCCATGGCTGGACAGCTCTATTGAACATCTAACAGAGGCAAAATTTTTTTTGCGGGTGTTGCAGGAAAAGGCAAGCTTGCAGGGAGAGTTTGAAGCAGAGCGACGAGGGCTTGCTGTGATTATATTTGGGGGCTTTTCTCAATATGAAGACAGACAGGAAAAATAGCACAAGATTGCTTGCTTGGAGATTCAGCAGCTAGTAGAGGATGAACCAGGTGAGGCTGGAGATGGGGTTGGGATCAGAGGCGAGACAGGAGGGGGCAACAGAGGCCTTAGATAATGAAGGCAAATAAATCACTTATTCCCTCCTTCCGCAGGAGGAAACAGGGCGAAGAGAATCAGGATACAAAAAAAGCTGACCTGACCAAGGCAGGGAGCTGAAAATACTCTTGCAGAGAGGTATTTTGCATGTGCAATGAAGGCACATTTGCATTAGATGAGCCCAGATGAGAGGCTGTGGCAGTAACCCTGTGTGGAGACAAGGGCCTTGATGAGCTGGTGGGCTGTGTGGGTGGACAAGGGAGGGCATTGCTTTGAAATGCCAGGTGGGAGGGGTGCAGGCTCCAGCTGTGTAAGAAAAACTGCCCACACCAACTAAGGCTGCGACAGATTTGATCCTAATTATCCAAGTACGTCAGGAAGGGCCAATCTCTATATTCAGTTGTAGCTGCAGGTGGGTGTTTGCAGACCAGGCCAAGATAGACACAGCTGTGCTGTTCCCATCTTGGTTGCATGGCACTGTGGAGAGCAGATAAAACTGCCCCGTTGGGTTGGATGCAGCCCCCAGGCCATACCCATCCCGCAGCCATGGCATTGCTAATATTGCAGAGCAAGGAGAAATTTCAGACAGACAAGTATCTACCTCTAAACTGGGGCTGGTCTCGTGCTCTTTGCTTCATCTTTGAAGAGCCACGAGCAGCTTGGGATTCGCAGAACTGGAGTCCAACGCGGTGCTGAGAGGGGCTGGCCGTGGGCTCCCGACCAAGGCGTACGGATCGTGGCAGCAGTTCTGCAGCCTTCTCATGTAGAGCGTGGTTGAGAAAGTAATTTTCATTGTAATCTTTTATTTTACTTGTGAAGCCTTCCAGACTCAGGAAGTCTCTTGGCTCAAAAGCCGGGAGCTGGTTTTTGGGTTATTTTTTGGTTTTTTTTTTTATAGAGCACTCAGCAGGAATCCAGAATTTAAGAGACGAGAGAGAATTGCTTACTCTTCACATATTGGCAGCGAGCCGTTTTTCCAGTTTATTTCCCTGGAAAGAGGGGACGAATACATGGAAATAGAGCAAAGGCAGTATTTTAAAATCCTCCAGACAAGCACCTTCACCTAATGTAGGTCTGGGTTGGCTTTTCAAGCCAGCAGGCTTCCTAGCCTGGCAGATCCTAAGCCCAGAGCAGGCAGGGAAATCCACAGCTGGTTTTGAAACCTGTGTTTGAACAGTAATACGTCTTTCAGGAGGGACCTCGAATTCAAATCAAAGTATCCAGGAGGGGCTGAGTTCAGCCCAGGCACTCAGAAATTATCACTGTGGTGTTCTGGCATCTACAAGCCCCCGATTTATTTGGAGCTTGCAGTTTTCCACTCTACAAGTGACAGCTGCTGGTTACGCGTCCATACGCTTGATTCAAAAGCCATGGGCCAAAATGTGCACTCTCTGTGGGTCAGGGCCACTTTTTTGCTTTTTTGTTCTGTTTGTACACCACCTTCTGGGTTGGGCTTAGGGTCTGAGTGATGCTGCTCATGTCTAAGAAGTTTACAGCAATCCCAGCTGGGGAAGGATTTGTGTTCTGGGGTGGCCTTTGAACGCGTGAGATTTAAAAAAACTAAACAAACAAAAAGAGACAAACAGGTGATGCTGCAGCATGTTTTCTGATTTGGAATTCTTTCTAACACTATATTTTAAAGTTGGGGTTTTTTTTACAGTACTCATGAAAATAAGAGATCAGGAGGTGGGAAAAAAGAAACTGAGAAGTGGCATTCCTGCTTTCTCATCTGGGGCTGTAAGATAAACCACAGAGACTTGATGTCTCCTAATTAAATCAGGAGCACCAGTGAAAATGCCCGTGTTTGTCAGCCGCTCTCACTGCAGGCTTGCAGGAACCCAGGCCCACCAGCTCCTGCTCTGCCTGTGCCTCTGACGGCTCGGCACCCGGGGCCCCAATTTCAGGTGGGAGCTTTCCCAGCTGCTGCAGTGCAGGGAACAGATTTACGGTGTTGTGGAAAGACCTCTCGATGAGAGCGAGCTCCTGTTTGGGACAGCTCACCCATCTCTGGCAGGGAGCTGGAGCCGCTGAGGTGCAAAGGTATGTTTTTAGGAACAATAGGGGAAATAATGCATCAGACACATCTGTCACCAAGTTGCCTCATCTTATGCATCACTGGCTTTGATGACTTTTTTCAAGTGCTTTCTCTTAATGAATAGTTATTTTTCGCAGGCTGAGGAAGAACACAGGGCTTTTGACAGTTCCCCTCCGTCATTGCTTCTTTCCTTTTCTGTTTTGTTTTGTTATTTCTTTCAGGTGAATACTTGAACCAGAAATGAGTCAACCCTTTTTTGGGTTTTTTTTGGTTTCTTTTTTTTTTTTCTGATCACAAGCACAATATATCCCGCAGAGACTGGGCACGTTCTGCTTTACAAGCTCATGGTGCTGGCATCTCAATCGACAACGATGTGTTTCATGAGCTCCCAATAACGCTGCAAAAAACCGTCCCCTCTTGAAGCCCGCTTCCTGGCACCAGTCTGACGCTAAAATCTTTGAAGCTTGGACAAGCAGTTAATTGACATCACTGAGCTGGCCTGGTACCGTCGTGCCAAAGCTGTCAGGCTGTTGCAGACAAAGTGAAGGAACAATGTAAGTGACGTTTTTGTTTAGGGGAGGCTGGAGTAGTGGGAAGCACAGCCAAGGATTAGAGCATACATGCTCGCTGGTGCATTTCCATGCTTTGCTCCCCTATCATATGTCTTGCCATACAGAGCACACAACGACCCATGGGATTTCCCGACAGTCTGGTAATACACACAGCAGTAAGGTCGGTTTTGGCTGTGGTCATTTTCTTGGTGATGTAAAAAGTTCCCATGGCTCAGCTAAGGTTGCCTCGGGTAAAAGGTCGGGGAAATTATGGACCAAACCTCTGAGTCCTTGAGGTCTGTTTGCCAGACAAAGGCAGAGAGACCCTGGGGACCATGTGGACTCCATAGCAGGTTTCCAGACATGGTGTTGGGTTGTGACAGTCTGCAAAACAAAACTGCTTGTGTCACCACCAGCAAATGTATCAGCAGAAGAGGACACATGATGCCACCAGGTGTGTAATGATAAATACACCTCCTGGCTTGCACTAGCAATGTTCACCATGTCGTGTCTTCTGGTTTTGCACTGGTTCTTGTCTCCTTTTCATCCGCCATGGGTCACGTCTAAGTCAGAGCAGACAGGGCAGGCTGTTACAAGAGACGCACTCCCAGAAATGTGCTGCTGTTATTTATTTTTACTTGTCCCTGCTTTGCAAGGATGGAGTGTGTGGGAAGAACAAATGATCTTTCCTTGCAGATTGAAAGGAAAGGAGAAAATAAACAATATTTTAATGCAAGATTGTGCATTGAAAACCAGCAAGCCTGGATTTTAGGCCTTGTTTGGGCTCAGAGGTGACTTTGCAAGAAAAGTGGACAGCTTCCAGTCCCTGTCACAACCTCCAGGCAGGAAAAAGCTCTGAGACAAGCAGCCAGCACCTCTCCAAGAGTTACGAGGAGAGGTTCACCTTCCTCAGGAGCTTGGCCATCAACACTGTAGGCATTGGATGTGCTTGGACTGTGATGTTGATTTACAGTTTCCTTCGTGGCCTGGTGGTCCCAAAATAACAGAAAAGGGACCTTGGATGCCATCTATTGGAGAGGTGTAGGAAGGGAGAAGACAATCTGTCTTCATCTGCACGGGTGATATGCCATCACAAATGGACTGGCTGTTTTGGCTCAAATATTCACTTCCATCTGGAGTAGGTGGGTAATAAAGTGTCTTGTCTCTGTCGTACAGCAATAAGACAAAGGTGCGGTCTGTAGTATGGGATGTTCAGCATCAACATCATTTCAGTCAAACCCTCTTGGGGAATAGAGCAACAACACAGAGTAATTCCTTAGCAGCGAGTGGTTTGCTGATGCCATATCTGGGCAAAGGAGAAGAGCAAAGGCTGTGGCTGGCTGGTTCTGCTCAGCAGTTGTGCGGCTGTTGTTTGCTGCTTTCCTGCTTTGGTGACCAAGCATACACACTGCTGACATTGTGGGACTGAGATGTAGGACTGAGATGTGTCCAAAGTAATCTCGATGGTCCCGTCAGTGTGCAGGAGATCTGGGACAGAGAACTCCTGGCCAACAAGTTGAGCAGGGGGGTGCTTTTACTGTTCATATATACAGTAAGGTTCAGTTTATTGTAGTGCTGCCTTCTTTTCCTCTCGAGTTATGCAGGGTTTGTGGGGACCCATGGATGCTGCTTAGTTTTTCCAGGGGTTTTGCCTGCTTTAGAAGGACTATGTGTGTACTTTGTGCTTGAAGGCAATAGACTGATTCCAGCTGGCATCGGCTAGGGATCCAATATACACACCCCAGGACTATTTTCATTGGGCTAATTATTGTTGCTGGTGCAACAAGCAGCACTGTAATCATAACTCTTGTTCTTCATGGATCTCCACGGACCCATTAAAACCCTATTGTAATCTGTAGGATCCCTGGAGTACACGAAAATTAATAGCAGTGCCTATGCATTACAATCACCACTGGGCAAAAGTCAGAAATTCCTTTTTGCTGGAAAGTCCAATTCTCTGGAAAACAGTGATTCAGAATTACCAACTCTTAGGAAAATAGGAATCCTGAAATAAATGTTCAGAAATCCTCTTTCTTGGCTATTTTGAAAACTGTCTGCATGTTGAGCTTCTCTAAGAGAGATCAGCCTCTCTTTCTTTTAATTTACTCCTAGTGTTATACTAAAAAAAAAAAAAAAACAACAACAAAAAACACCAAGCCACAAACCAGCTGCTACTCTAATTAGTATTGAGTGAAACAGCTTCTTTTACCATCTAATTCAAAATGTCAAACAATTCCCTTCCAGCAGCAGGACACACCTCAGACAAGCAGATAAGATGTTTCATTAGAGCAGTAGCTGCTTTCAATGTTATGGAAAACTGATCGCAGGCTAAAATAAAAGCAGAAAAATACGGAGCCGGACTGGTAGGCAGGCAGGAGAAATCCTAGATGAAGTCAGCACCCAGCCGTTTTCCCAGACAATTAGGTGCATTTTTTTCTTTTTTCTTTTTTCTTTTTTTCTCCTCCCTGGTAAATTGATTGATTTCCAAGAGAAAATTTCAGTCTTGCCAAACCATCATTTTCCTGAGCAGCTGCAGTCCTCATAAACCTGCAGCCAATAGGGAAACTCCATTTGCAGTGAAGTACCTGCAGCTCCTCTGCAGAACCCCAGGAGATGGATAGGACACCCTGTTTTCTGCCCAATTTACGGACAAAGAAACAGGCCAGGGGTGACTTAGTCCAAATCTTCACCCACGTTTAATCACTGGCTTGTAGGAACTGCAGTTCCTGTTATGGGGCATGAGCTTTCTAAATATTCAAAGAGGACAATCTCTACTCCAAAAAATTCCCAGTTTAATTTAAACATAGTCAGGGATTAAAGCAAGAGAAATTTATGTACAAAGCAGTATCGTTCCCTGGGGGCAAGCAAATGAGTGGACAGTCTAAGGGTATTCCTGAAATAGGTACCTCAGTGGATCTCTAAGCCTTGCATGCAGTCTCCAAGGTAATAAGCAAGACCCTGTCCTTATAGGAACATAGCTGTGAAAAATGTCTAAAACAGGATAATAAGGTAGATACCGTGTTGAACAGTAATTTAAGTGTACGTTTGCAAGGTGGACCTGGACTTCTGCTCTGCTCTGGAGATGGGACTTGAATCTTGGTGTCCAGTGATGGCTCCAGCCATCAGACGTGGCCATGGATTGAGTTGGGAGAGTGAGGGTGGACCTTTGGCACAGATCAGAAATGCTCCCACAGCCTGACAACCTTTCTGCTCAGCACAATACTTTCCCAGCTAATTTATTTTGGACGAGTTTAGGTTTTCTGACAAAAATTATTTGAGGGATTTCTGATATACTCCAACTTGTGATAGCTTCTACATGCTTGAGCAGGTGATGTAGGCAGCAAGGGTCAGAGGGTTTTTATCACCACAGATGGGGTGAAGAAAAGGTAGGAGGAAACAGCGCAGACATGTTTTACTTGCCTGGAAGTTATGGGAGAATCTGGGAAGCCAGCTGGAGAACTCTCCCCTGTAGGAGGTGAGGAGTTTCTTACCTCTCTTGAGGAGGGTTTTTTTACAGCTCCTCCAGGCCTGACAGACGTAGACAGGCTTGCTGTAGGATGCTTAGCTCACAAGTGCTGGTGTCTGTGGGGTAGCTGTTATCACTGGAGGGCTCTGTGCCCCTCTCTGCTGAATCAGTCATGGACACAAGTCACCACGCAGCCACTACAGTCATCTTCATCTCTGCTCGGTGTTGCCCCCATGGGACAGCCAGGGACCCGAGGACAGCGGGGTGCACAGCGCACATAAATAGAGGGCAGTTGTGCATTGCTGCTAGGAGTGAAACCAAGTCTCTTTATATTGTTTGAGTAACAAACAGAGGAAATATCTGTAATCTCTCTTCCCTGCCACTCCTAGGGAGCTATCTTGTTGCCTTTCCTGTGGAGTCCTCTGCTGGGGTTCTGCCTGTGGGAACTGCTACCCAAATGGATTATTTAGCTTTGACCAGTTCTTCTCAGGGGTTTTTACAGGGTTCGCCTTTTGCGCATCTGTCTTTCGTGGCAGGAGGAAAAAAATTGATCTCCAGTTTCTATCTGTTTTGTGAGATCTGACAGCTCGTCTCCTGCAAAAGCTCAGCTTGTGCTGCATTAACACTTTCTCAACAGTCTGTCTTCTTGCTGAGGCCCCTGGATGCCATGTCCTCAGTCAATCTGGTGTCCCCAGGCTCCCTGGGGCTCACCATATTGATGCCGGCCGTAGCATGGGCACCCGCTGGGCGTAGCAGTGTCACACGCTTGTAGTCACAGCTACTTGGGCAACCAAGCCCAACAGATCGCTTAAGCTGTCATTCATTTCAGTGGCCAATCCGGCCCAAACCACGACACCCTTCTCCAGCTGTTATGTGCTCAGAGATGTCTTTCTCCCAGAACACATCCTCTTCAGTAGGTCACACCTGTGCTGGAAAAAAGCCCTGCCTGGACCCTAAACCACAGAGTTTGGTACTGCTTAACCTTTGTTACCAGCGCCTTGCTCAGGCACCAAGGTGTGGGCTGCACTTCCATTTTGTTGGTTTGCAAAAGTCATACCCTTATGGGACAGAAGAAAAAGCCTCGTTGTGCTGGAGACAGACACGGCAGTTAGAAACAGTTCTCTTTGTATGGGAACGAGGTCTCTGCAGTGCACCGCTGCAAAGCCTTGTTATGGTAGCTATCCCAACAAACCATCCCCAGAGTAGACGAAGTCTTAGAAAGAAGCCTTTACTGCCCCTAAGAGCTGTCTCTGAGGCAGGTAACGGAGGCAATGGGTGCAGCAACACGCCAAAGTTACAGCTTGGCAATTCAAGGCAGCAGGGAGCAATCCCACGTCTGTGTCCTGACACAGGAACCGCTGGGTTATGTAGATCTGGATGAGACCTTGCTGTCATAGGTAAATGTGCTGGACAAACTTAAAGGCGTCATGTCATAGCTGAAAGCAACTCAGGTCATGCCACAGTCACTGAGCTTGGAGGGCAGCTAAGGATCCTCACTCCTCTCGATGTAAGATCCCAATTAAATTCCTGCCAATTAAATTCCTGCCAATTAAATTCCTGCCTATATTCTACCCTTGAGCAGATTCCCATCCTGCTAGCAGACTGCACTCCTTCCTGCCTCTGGCTGAATAAGCCTTCACCCTAGCTGACACAGAACTGCTTCCCTGCATGATTTTGAGAAAAAACAGTCCCTTGTAAGTCTTTGTTTGGGAGGTTTGGGACGACCCATGGTCATCAACACTGGGAGCCTGCCCTGAAGCTTTGCAGCCTCTCCCAGCCGGTGCAGTTCACTTCTCTTCCAGCGGCACGTGCCTGGATGCCAGACACCCTGGGGTGGAGGGAGGACATCTTCAGGCTCCTCCAAGTCCCCTAGCATTTCCTGTTCACTCTAGTACCACTCCAGCAGCTCTTTCTTCCAAGCATGATAGTCTGGGTTCAGCCTTTTAAAATAAGTATAATCAGAACTACTCAGGATGCTTCAGTAGTGGTCTCACCAGTGTCTGATAATGCTGACATTAAGGTTTTCATACCAGCATTTAAACTTCTTGCCCAGTACATCCCAGGACGATGTTTTTCTATAGATGCCTCAATTACTTAGGAGATAAATACCCTGTATCTCCACATTTTCTCCTCTTTCATTATTTCCAAACTGTATTTTTTTTCCCTTTTAGTCAAACTTTTGTTTGATCCCCTCAATACACACTCTCATACCTTATTTAATTCCACCCTTTTTAGTTCTCAAGCTCAGGCATTTTGTCTTTTATGATAATTTCCAATTCTTCCCTCTGCAGAGTGTTTATCTCTGTACCCACAGCAACCATCATCTCCCTGCTCTCTCTTGAGTCAAAACTATTACTGAAAATATATTTTTTTTAAAAAGGGGCCCAATGTCTCACCTTTCAACTCCATTAGAAACTTTATTCCTGTACATCATTCCCCTTACATCAAAACCTGGTGATGTCTACACCCTGTCCTCAGCTTGGTGCTTACTCATCTTCACGGATTCCAAACAAATCCTCTTTTTCAGGACATTACTGAATAAATAAGATTCCAGGCATGATGTCAGCAAATAGAGGTGAGGTTCTCAGACAGAAAACATCTCATATTTCACTTTTCTAGGGAAACACTGTTTTATGGCAATGAATTAGGGAAGGAGGTATAGGAGGAAAGCAGCTGTGACAGCTCCTGCTGTCAGGTAACACATGCTTGTCTTGAGCAGCAACTGATTTCCTACCACAAGTAGGATTCATCCTACCTGTTTTTCAAGGTCTACGGTGTAGATGCAAGATCCAACGTAGCCACTTCAAATTCCTCATGTTCTGGAGGGAGGGCAGGTACTGGTGGGCAGCAGTAGGTCTGATGAGCTGCATGCAAGGAAAAAATGCCATGATAAACCTTAATCTTGTGATTAGCTTGTAAATACCTCACCCCCCTGTAGAAACCACTTTCCTCCGCAGCAGACTTCTACCCTGACTTTGCAGAGCAGACCTGACAATGAGCCACAGGATATCCATCTTTTCAGAGATCTTCCAAGAGCAAAGTCCTTGAGGGCCCAGGTCTGGACCCACTGTGTTGCTTGCTGATTTTATTGATGTGATGCCAGATTATAATCTATCCCTGCACTGTGAGCACTAAAGCTGCAGCTGCTGGGCTAGAACTGCTCCAGGCTATGTCTTGGCAAATATCTTGGCATGTGAACATTTTAAAGATGACTTAATAAATCCAAAAGAACACAACCCCCAAACCATGCAAGGACCAGAAAGCCATTACTTATTGGCAGGACATGAGACGGGAAGTGGCCAGCACAATGCATCTGCAGCCTGTAAGGTACTCACAAGCCCACAGGGTTGACTCTATGGCCAGTTAGCCCTAATTGGGAGCTCAACAAATAAAAATGTAGAACTGAAACAGCCAAACAACAGAATACTGTGAGGTACAGGCAGAGAAATTCATAGCCCAGCCCATCCAGTGTCACTATCCTTATTCAAATTCAGCCTTCTCTGTAAGTTTGGGATTTTTTCACATGAACAAATTCCCATTTTATTGGTTAGGAGAATTAATCAAGTCATCCAATTCTTCAGATTCTTTATCCCAGCTCCCTTCTGAATGAGGGAGTTAAAAACCCTGCAGGTTTTGTTGATGCCCATTGTAAATGAACATACATGTAGTTTTATGTTTTTCTGCATCCCCACAGCATTTCAATGTTTGTAGCCACATTGTTGCCTCTGTCCTTCTACTGCAATTCTAGACTTATACTAAGGCCCCAGGTAAACTTTCCCACAAGGCTCTGTAGCCCCAGAAAGAGAAGAAAATATTGAATGTGTGTGTGTCAAATAGAAGTTAAATGTTCACTGGGGAATGAACCAATTTATAGGGTCAGAAACCCCTTGCTAAAGGTGAAATGAGAGTTAGGGAAGACTTGATAAATTTCTCAGAGCACTGAATTTTCTTTAATTGGCATTTTCTCCATGCTGACATGTTTGTGAGGGTCCCCAGGACACAGTAACTTTCCTGAATCTCTGGTCTCTTGTACTATAAAATTTTTCAGACACAAGCTGAGGTGTCTTTTGTCACCTCAGGTGGAAAGGATGCAGACACCACTAAGAATTTATATTTTCTGTTTCCTTGGATGCTTTCCTTCCGGGGCTAGCTTCTTAGCGTTGCATTAACGAAGTCCACTGCCAGGCAGAATTGCCTCACCAGCCTCATTTGTGTGCCGTGAGATAAGGGAATGAATTTGGCTGGTTGTCAGTTAATTAACAGACCGCTGATGAATTTGTGCCACTATCGGCAGGGCGTTAGTGCTCTCCTGGGCACCTGCTGTCAACGGGAGATGGAGGACAGAGAGTTTCTGCAACATCTGTGCTACAGAACAAGTGGTCCCCAGGCCCCATGCCCCCCCACCAAGGAGGAGCACTGTTGCTGCTCCCAGATATCACAAAGCAATGGCTATTCTTAAAAAAAAAAAAAAAAAAAAAAAAAAGAGAGAGAGANAGAGGGAGAATGCAGGGCAGGATGCCCCCATGGCCTCCACCCAGGACAGACAAGCTTGTGCATACACCAGAGCTGTAATTATTCAGGCAGAGTACTTGTAAGAAAATAGCATTTTTTATTTTCATTTTTTTTCTGTGAACAAACAATTGAAAATTCCAGCAAGTGGAACTTGAATTTCTCCCTTTCCTGTGAGGTCCTGCACCCCCAGCTGCCACAGAGGTTTGAATACTTTAGATGGAGAAATAAATGAATGGATTTTCCCTGATCCTCATTCCTTGTGCAATCCTTTCACTCTTCTGGGGTACTAAAATGAGCTCAGCCCAAGGGTCAGGGTGGGTTTCATTGAAAATGGTCAGCATCTCCCAGGGTTTGGCAATGCAAGCCTGTTGTCAGTGGGAGACACAGGGCTTCGTTGTGAACAGATGTGGCTTTGGGGAAATCTCTGGCTGCATGTTTTGGGGACTGAAAATCCTTTGCTGAGTCCTTGCTGAGGAGGAGACACATCTGCTAAGAGATGAGCGAAGAAAAAGCACACGGAAGGGGAAGAAAATGTGAGCATGTGCTCTGTATGTGCAGAGCATAATTTGAGCTCAGGTATAAAAATAACAATTGCCACTTGTGACTTTTTTAACCAACCTTTAATTCTTCAAATTCTTCCACTCAAAGAGCATCTCTCTATCTTGTTCTCTCTCCTTTGCTTCTACCTCAGAAGGAAAGAAACAGAAGAAATATATAATAATCATGAGACATTTTGGACTTCCATAGCATCTGTGTAGTGGTCCTACTATTTGCAACAGGTGCCTGTGCCAGCCCGAGAAGGTCTGTGCTACAAAACAAGTTTCTTAACAAAGATTTTGATGTTCCATGAAGCACCACATGCGGTACAGAAGACTGGCCTCAGAGACCTCCGAAAAGCCACTGAAATACAAGCTTATGGCTGAAACATGTTAAATTCCACATGGTCGGTTGTGATGGGGGACATCCAGGAAAACACCAGGTAAGCCATGCTTGTATGGTGGGGAATGCTGTTTGGGAAGCAGTGACTGAAAAGGATTTGGGGGATGAGCTGTTAATTCCCAGTGCCCAATATGATGCAAAAATGCTGGCAAGGCTTTGTATGTGCGAGGTGAGGAAACTCAGGTAGGAAGGTGGGATCAGGTTGGTGACCTAGGGCTGCTTTGGTCATCCTCACTTCAAGAAGTGGAGATCTGAAAATGCCATTTTCAGATACATCTTTTTTTTTTTTTTTTTTTTTTTTTAAAAGCTTCTCCTCCTGACCTGCAGACCAAAAACCGCTGCCTGAAGTCAGGACTGTGGCTCTGCTGGGAGACAGCAGCTGGGAGAGCGAAGAAAAGGAGTGGGTCGGGGCAAGGGAGGGCACAAAGGGTGCCTTGTGATGCAGGCACAGACATAATCGTCCAAATGAACTGAGTTCTCTTTGGGTGTGAATTCTGATGGCAACCTCTACAATTTTCAAAAGCAACTTCTTGCCCTACTCTTCTCCCTGGACCCAGCCGCTGCCAACTGCAAAATATCTGTCAGGCAAAGACTGCTCTGCACTGAGCCTGCTCCTGCCTTCACTGAGTTGACAAATGCGTTGCTTCTTGACCAGCAGCCTAAGACTGATCGTTTGCAATTGTCTTTTGTCTCTGAGGCCTCTCAGTACCATAATCCCAGGGGCTGCGTTTGCGCTACTGGCTAAACACAGTCCCAAGCCCTCTTTCTGTTCTTGCTATTCATTATATACATTATAATCTCTGAATTCCTTTGTGGAAGCGAAGTCCAAATGGATCTGTACTTTCATTTATCCTGCCTGAGCCATCAGGACAGCGTAGGACAATGTAACATAAGAGCATAAAAGGGGCAGCACCAGGTCAGACAGAACATCCATCTAACCCCATGCCTGGTGTCTGACCATGGCCAAAACCAGGGTCCTACAGAAGGGTGTAAGAGCAAAGCCTGCTGCCTTGTGCGATTCCAAGGTAAGATCCTTCCAGCCCCCAGGCATGTTGTCTCAGACACACCCTGAGCTGAAAGTGGCCTCTGTGCATATAGTAATTCTCAGTTAATTTCTCCTCCCTTAATTTGCCTAGTCTCCCTGTAAGCCCACATAAGCTGTCAACATCCACATGATCCTGTGGCAAGGAGATAAATGGCTCAGATGTGAAGAACCATTTCTGTAGGCCACTCTCATATATGTGGCCCTCACTCTCAGCCTTCTCTGCACCTTCCACAGGCATCCCAAGAGCTTCCTGGGAATGACATAACTGTTTCAAGCCAGGTCGGTAGGATAGACCAAGTAATGTAGACAGAAAATATCTTCATCACCCAAACAGTCTTCAAGGCCACTCTTTCCATCCCGTGCAGATGCGGCCCATAGCTCCTTGGCATATCAGTTGTGAGTGCAACAGTTGTGTTAGTTTCATTTGGAGTTACAAATTCCAAGAAAATGAAGGGCCTACACTTTCAGAGTTGATGCAGCATTAATGTTGTGTTACTAAACAGGACTTTAAAGAAGCCACAAGGGAACTGAGACAACCAAAACCCATGAGATTTCAACAAGGGGTAAATGCGTTACTCTCATGGAAAATAGGTGGCTTTTCTCTGTAGTTTGTTTTGCCCTCTAAGCTAAGTAAAAGAAAGCGTTACATTTTGCAGCGAGGGAAGACATTTGTGCAGGTCCCCCTCTTCTCAGATGATAATCCTCAGCCATTTCTGGTTTGTTGTTTCTTTTCTTTCTTCTTTAATTGAAGCCCTGCTGTAAAGAATTAAAAGCATGCTTTTTTGAAGAAGGATACACTTGGTCATAAGTAAATCTGAGCAAGCTTTACCCATCCATTTCAGAGATGCTCAGAGCTCTGGGATTTACTGATGTGTGTCTTTTGGTACCGAGTTGCTTTATTAGAAATTTTGTCTTTGCTCCTCTGTCTCCTAAATGCATCTGCAGCCCTCACTTTCATGTGCTCTCTGCCAGGCTTGGAAATGCAACAGCTCTGCTGGAGAACCTGCTGAAGAGGGAGCGGGAGATGGACAGCAGCATCCCTTGAGGTGCACCATGCTGGTGGTCTCCCATCAGCCGAATATCTTCCTGTCAGCAGCCCTTGCCTTTTTGCTCCCCCACCCGTGGCTGTCAGCACCTTGCCTCGAAGCACGGGGCCAGACGCCAAGGATAAAGTAATGAAATGAGGCAGAAAGACTGACAAGGCGGCAGGGGTGAGGAGCAGGGAGGATGCTTCCACACTTGGATGGGAAGATTTAGGGTTCAACAGAGAAGAGGTCCACAAAAGGGGAGCTGTCAGGAAATTGGAGCTAGTCAGCAACTCCCTTTAGCCCAGGGTCACCCTCAGTTCTAGCACGTGGACTTGGTGTGGAGGCGAATGCCTGATTGTGAAATCCCCTCCTGTGCTGTCACCCTCATGGACAGATTGATGAATCTTGGGAAGCCCATCTGTCCTGTACAGCCAAGTGCAAGAATTAATAAGGCTGCAGTGCAGGGATTCAAGTCCAAGTGCTGCAGGAAAGCCAGGAGGCTCCCGGCCATGCTTGCAAGTCTAGAATTTGTCTTAAAATCTACTGTTCTGTGGAAGGGTTCAGCCCCTTCCTCTCCCAATATTGGACAGATCCTCCACTGACAGATACTGGGTGCCTCCACTCAGTTCAGTTTCAGTTTATATCTAATAAGACCCTGCAATGAGTTTTTAACTGCATTGGAGAAGCCAACAACAGGCACCAGAGAAAGCAGAAAAAGCAATTTCTGCCAATGGCAAGGAAAAGAATAGCGGCCTTTACAAGAGGAGGATGTAGAAGGACGGTCATGGAGGAGAGTAATTTGGCAGTGATTTCTCCCTGGTTCACATTATTGGGGTATCGATAGCAAGGCTAATGGCCCTATGGTTCCAGATACAATGTACAAGACTGTTTATAGCGTCTGCTGAGAGGCAGTTACTTTTACTCTCATTGGCAAATCATTGTTTACATCTCGTGTTTCGAAATGCAGCTGGGTTCCAGCCTTTCCTCACCAACTGGCGGAGCCGAGTGAATCCATGCCCATGTGCTGCTCTTTAGCAACACAAACAGCACAGCCAGATTCCACTTAGTAGGGTTTGCTCACTCCTCAAACACGCAAGGCTTGGCTACAAGCTCGCCAGCCCGTTTCCGACGGCTCCTTGAACACAGCGAGCACCGCAGGAGAGTCACCAGTGCGTTAAAGGGTGGCTGAGCACCTGTGAGATATCCTGGAATGGGAACAGGCTTGATTCTTCTGTCAAGGCCAGGAGTGTTCTGTAGTTGATCTTCTTGGCATGATCAGCTCCCCTTTCTCAGTTCCACTCGTGATTCTGGACACATCTGTTGACTCGTGTAACTCTCATTTCATTTTGGCCTTCTCTCTAACTTTTCTGGGTCTATCAGCAACAGTAGGTTGCATTTGTCCAACCTAAATGGTTCAGTAAAGACCCTGAGAGCCCAAATGGTAGTTCAAGATGTGAGGGTGGAGATGAAAGACTGTAGCTCTGCAAAGATCTACATGGATATCTAGGGACAGCTTGGATGGATCACATTAGAATCGTAAAATCATAGAGTAATTTGCGTTGGAAAGGACCTTTAAAGGACATCTATTCCACCCCTCCATTATGAGCTGCACACGCTGCCATCTCCTGATGTATGTTATTTGGAGTGGTGCGCTAAAGCCATCCTTACTGTGTTGCTTGTTCCAGCAGCAGAGCCCTGCCTGGGAGCACTCTGGTTCCTCCTTGCGGGTTTGTTATCAGCCATGGGAAGACGGGACACAGAATTCAGACAATGAGTAATAGGAGCTGTTATTGCTGGAATTCACCTGCTCACTGCCTAAGTCCCATATGCCCTTTTGGCCTGGAGGTCTTCTGTACAGGAACTCCAGCAGTGGTACAGACAGCCACCAGCTTCTCAGTAAGCGCATTGGGACTTACCCACGCTGGGACAGCCCAACCAGCACTGCAGACGTAATCTTTCAGATCTTTTATGCAGAGTTAATCTACAAGGCTTAGACACAACTTAGGGGTGAAGACCGAGCTGAAGGCAATGCCCTGTTTGCCGCAAATGAGATGGTGTACAAAAAGTTGAAGAACTGTAGCAGGAGTGTTACAGTGATGGGTAAATGCTCTATTTCAGCCAAGTGGGCAATAAGACATTATTTAGTGGGGAGATCTGAGAAATAGGGGCTGAAGCCTGTGTTTTGAACGGAAGGAAACCAAGGGAAAAGAAGAAACCTAGAGGAAGCAAGGGCAGAGCACTAAACCAGCCCAAAGGTTGTTCATCTTGCACAGGTGGGAAATATGAGGTCTGTTGGCCACACTCAGATCCAGCTCCCAAGCAGCTGTGCTTTGAGTGCTGGGGCTGCCCAGTGCACCATTCCTCCTTGCTGGGAATTGAGCAGGGCTCAGAGGGGATGACCTGGGAGAAGCTGCTGTTTTTTGTTTCCCAGTCTGGTCCCAGGTTCAGGCCGCTGACAGAGCTGTGAGAGATGGCTGACTCATCAGGCAGTGTGCTGTTTCGCAGGAGCCGTACAGAGCTCCTGATACCCTCTGATTTTGTTACATAAAGTAGATACACCCCAGTGCCAGATGTGCTATATCACATTCCCCTTCAGCAGAATCCTTTGGCTCTTCAATCCATGTCATGTTTACGTAGACTCCCAAGCACCAATTATGCAATCTTTCCCATTCTCACTAGCCAACAAACATCCAGTTAAAATGTGCAGTTACCGTGGTTTCTTTCTCACCAACCTAGGTGGTTTAAATTTGAAGTTTGGGTTTGTTAAAAATAAAAAAAAAAAAATATTTTCTTGTTAGGAAATGTACTCATTAGACTGATGGTCTTAAAATGTTCTGTTCAGCCCACTTTGTGTTTGGGGGTTTTGATGTTGTTATTTTGGGGTTTTTTCAGTACTTAAATCTGTGGAAAGGGAAAAGCTTGGGAATGGTTTACCATGACAAATACATTGTTTTCAGAGTAAAGTTAAGCAGCCAAAGAGGAGGACTGGAGCTGGGGAATATTTGCTGGAGTATATGAACGTGCTGTTGGAAATAGTTTGTTGTTGGTAAAAGCTGGCTTTAATTGTAGTCTCTTAAAATCCCCGAATGTCATATAAAGAGAAAAGCTTTACAACAAAACATGTCTTTAGAGCAGAGTTGCAAACGAATGTAGAGCCTAGAAACAAACTAGAGTTGCCTGAACTGTGTTACAAAACCATGACTTTTGTCATGCAGCATGTCTCATCATCCTGCTTTTCAGGATCCTTACCCGGCAGAGGAAACTGGACTCAAAACTCTGTCTCCGTGCAATACCTTAGGGATCAGGTAATGTAATCCAACTAATTTCTCCCATTTTCCCTGCAGGGAGAATAAGACACCACTGCAGGCAGGTCACAGCAGCTGCAGAGATGGAAAGCAGAATGTGTCGGTGATACGGTGAAGTCAAGCTCAGCTGAATCCCATGGCATGTTGAGACAATATAAAACTTAGCCTGGGCTGTGATAGAGCCAAATAGCATAATTCACAGCTCTCCGAGCCATCGGTTCATACCTTCTCCCTTTGCAAACCTAAGGGAAAGCGCAGGGGGAAAAAGGTTAAGACTCACTTGAAACATTGGTAGGTCTGCAGAAAGTAGCAATTCATCATAAATAATTACAAGCAAATAAGTGATAAAGATAGCTGACCAGGCCAAGCCAGGCAGTTGGCAAGGCCCTGAAGAAATTTCATATACATTCATCAACTTTGGCTTCCTCCTCTCCGTATTCAATGAAGATGAACTAAAATGAAAAGAGGCACAGAGAGGAAGTAATAGGATGACATTAAAGGGAGCCTATTCTAAACCACTCCTCCCCCCCAAAAAAAATCACAAAAAAAAAAGACCAGAGTCTTTGCTGGCCAACAGAAAGCCACAAGAGAGATCCCAACAGCTGGCTGGTCTACAAGGTGCGCTGTTGCCACTAAGTAGACATGATGGCATAATAACATAGGACAGAGAATGGGTTCCAAAACTGTCCGGTGATCATCCAAATGTTTCATCTCCCCAGTAGGTTTTGGTTTGGTCTGTGACAACTAGTGCTCTCCCTAACAAAGCCTGGAAACATTGCAGGGGCCAACAAGAGTCAGGGGCTGTCACCTGTAGGAAATATGGAAAAAGCTATCCCATTTGCAGTAAAAGAGAAGACTGTGATCACAAGCCATGATGCTCCACTTGTCTTCAGGGCTAGAGAAGAGGCCTTGGCCTTGTTTAGTTTGCTAATCAACATTTTGCCCTGCCTAATGTGTTTTTTTTAATAGAGCTTGGTTGAACTGAAAGGGTATGTTTGGGGTGAGTAACAGGGAAGGAGAAGAGTTACGGAAGATAACCGACTGTCTGTACAAGCACTGGTGGTATGAACTGTGGAGGAATAAATTTTGCATGATGTTTAGAAGGTGGATTTTTAACACCACAACCATGAGGTGGTGAATGGGCTGCTGATCTGAGTGGTGGCTGGAAAGAGCTTGAGTGGACACAGGCATGCATGCCAGCCCTGCTACCACCCGGTTTTCCCCTGCTGCCTCCAAAGGGAAAAGCTTTGCAATGCCATTCCTCATCCTACACTCATCAGCAGGGTTTGACTTTGAGCAGCAAGTCTTTGTTTAACCTGGGAGATGAAGACTGACTCCTGATACATCCTGAGTATATTTACTTCCCTTCTATGCTGGATTTTGCAGAAGGGAAACCTGGGCACAGAAACCCGAAGGGAGCTGTACTGGGCAATCGACAACAAGAACTGGGTGCTGAGCGCCGCGTAAGCACGGATCTGCTCCTTAGTGGAGACATCGTCTGATGGGAACACAGTGCCGTAATGCTCAGGGGACCACTGTTACGGGAATGCACACAGGATTGAAATGGTACCTTGCAATGACACTGCTGGTGAATTGCAAAAATCCTCTGGTTTTATTTGAATTATATTTATATAGAATTATATTATATTTAGTGGAAGTTGGCGTTCCTGGTTAAAGGAAAATCAAAAACCACACCCAGAAGTCTGCACCTTTGGAAACAAATCCAGGATAGAACCAGGTCCTGCAGAGGCAAGGCGTATCACAGACTGCCTTCTTCCAGCCCACTGGAAGGGGACTGGAGCTATCAGCTCTCCCATTTCGATAGGCACTCTGGTAAGCGTGGCCTGTGCAGTTTCAGCTCATGAGATCATCTGCTTCCCTAAGGTTAGGATGGAACAACATTTCACCACTGGTGGAAACCCCAAAGCAAAGCAAACCCACTGAAGCCATAATTATGTCTTTATTGTCCAGGGCCAAGCTGTGTGCGGCCTGGCAACGTGCCTTTCATTCTGCAGAGACGATTACATTTATACTACATTACACATTGTGGGTTGGGGTTGGTAGTGCCGTTGTAATTCAGCGAGGGGCATCTCCATTCAGATCACTTGCTTGGCAGTGCTTTGGGGGCCATGTGTATGCAGATCCCATAAAGAAGGACTTTGTTGCCTTTCTCCCAAGCAAGTCCCTCCTGGCCACCACATGGAGTGATGTAAAAGGGCTTTGTGTTGCCTGTCAGCAGGAACGCTCCAGCTGAGACTGAAAAGGGCATGGATGAGGTGGGTGCACAGTACAGACGAGGCAGCAGAGAAGGAGCAGTGCAAAGGTGGTTGCTATTTAGGCTGGGGAAGAAGCATGGGGCTGGGGTGTGACTTGTGAAAAAGAAATGTTGGAAGTGAAGCAGTCTAGTGAGGAAGGTGTAAGAGCTTGAGGAAGGAAGATGGATTTGCTGAGAAGAAAGCCATTGTGGTGGCAGGATTCAGGTCATATGGGTGGAATGATGGCAATAGCAGAGAGATGGATAGGGGGTGTGAGCCAGCGCTGATTGAACAGATGATTGTGATGCTTGAGGACATCAAAGGAGCCAAGGGCTCAGGTGTGTGGTGGGGGAGATGTTATTAATGTTCCCAGGCGTGACCAAGAGGGACTCTGATGAAGATGGCTGGAGAGGGGATGATCTCTTGAGTGAAATGGTGAAAGGCAGAGTAGAAGGAGAGCTGCTTGTTAAACAAAGAGTAATGAGTGAGAAGAGCTGAGTCAAGATCCAAAGAAGCTGAGAGGAGGGGCAAGAGGAGAAGGTTTTGAGAAAGGCTATGGTGTCAAAGTGACAGGAGTTACAGTGAAGAGAAGAGAGGCAGGTGAAGGAATTTGAGGCAAAGGCCCTCAGAGAAGTGGAGAGAGGCTGGATTAGAGATGAATGTGGAGACTGGAGTAGAAGTGATGAGGAACAGGCAGAGCTGTCTGCTGTAGGAGGCTAAGGTAATGGAGAATGGGAAAAGGAGGGAGCTGGGGAAGGGTCTGCATTTGACATGGTCAGCATGGGATAGCATATAGGGAGAAGGGATGGGTTGAATGCTGCAGAAACGTTGTGGACATGGTGACTCCATACTCTCTCTCCTACAGAGCTAGAGAGAGCAGTCCTGCAGCCTCAAGGCAGGGGTTGTCCTTTTTGCTTGGCCCTACAGCAGTTGCTCTCATCCTCAGCAGGCCTTTCTACTACACCAGCCCTACTTCTTCCCTCTCCTGAAGATTTCCTCCAAAGCCAGGAGAATGTGAATGGACTCTTGAATTGTTTGGCACTTAACCTGCCCAAACCCATCCCTCACCCACCCTCCAAAACCTGTATGTGTGTCACAACTGCAGAACAAGTAAACCCCAGGCTCTTTTTTTTCCATATCTCAAAATTTTGAAGACACTGGGGAAGGAATAAGGTGTTTGCATTAATGCTGGATGACAGGCAGTAGGGAAATCAGTTGAATAACTCCTAGGAGATTGAGTTTTATGTTGACGGACAAGACGTGATAAGTTTCACAGAAGTGAGTAATGGGCCCAGGGTATTCATGACCACAAGGAACTCCACCAACTTTGAAGGAGTGGCAAAGGGCCACCTTTCAGTTAGGGATCTGTGGTTGGCCCTGGCTGAAAGGAAAGGCCAAGATTTGATGAAGCTGATGTGATTTGACAGCTCCTGTGTGTCTTGCTTCTGGTCAGAACGCTGCAAGATGGTGGTGATGGTTGGATCATAGAGCACCAGATGATGTTGGGCTGAACCAGCAAGGGAGGGCTGAGAAATTGGCATAGACTTTGTCAGAGAAATATGCAAGGTTCAGTGCCATGAACCATTGGGCTGTGGACACGTATCTCTCTATGCATTGAATAAACAATGCAAATCCAAAGTAAATGTTGAATTAGACTAAGAAAAGCATGTTAGTCTAATCCACAGACACCAATGGCCCAGGGAAGGAGAACACCACACAAACCACACCAAATATTTACAGTGGACAAGATCTCTGCTAATAATCACATATTATCATGCCATTTTTGCAAAATGTGTTTCTTTCCCACAGAACAGGCTGTCCCAACCTCCTTCTTTGGGACGCACAAACAGAAACTGAAGTGACTATATGGGGCAGCAGTGGTCTATGGAAGTCCCCAAGCTCCTCAGTACATCTTAGCCATGCTTTGACTCTGTGTCACAAGACAGAATGTCTTGTCCAGATGAGTTTCTAAGGGACATCTTTGTGTGTGGGTATGTAATGAGATGCAGTGCACTGCATTTCATCCTCCGATGGGGTTTGTTAGGGGAAGGACCTGGGGCATACTCTAAAGGACACTTGGGACATGGCTGGGACATGCTTCTGTCCTCTAATGTAGGCAGCCAGAATGACAAGTGTTGGGAAAAACCCATCACAGGAAGATGCTGGAGATACCAAGACTGCTTAGGATGAAGAAGTAATGGGAAGCTTGTTGGGTCCAAAACAATAGATGGGCCAATGGTAAACTATATTTAGACAATGCAAGGCTGGGACTCAGAGGTTCTGCGAAAGTTTCCTCATGCAAACTTGAATAAATAATTTCACACTATGTCACCTCAGTAGAAAAGGGACATTACTGCCTCCTTTAGCAAAATTTTCAGCATTTCTATGTGTACAAGTACTGCTGTGCACCACAAATGGTGACAGCAGTCATGGAAAGCAACTTGATGCAATTGAAAGGTGGCAGAGCTAAAGCAAATGAAAGGAAATTTAGGCATTGGAGCATGTCATTTCAGGACATACCTGAGCTGAGGAGAACTCATGAAAACATGAATATGAAAACACCCACTGCAAAATACTCAAAATGACCCAATGTGAGGCAAAACCCAGGAGAAGTTCCCTGCAGAAGTGACCCGTGTTACTCTGCAGAAGATATCCAGATCCTCCTGGAGGCCTCTCCACCCAGTCTAGAGGGAAGATAATGAATGAAATAGCCTGATTCCTTCAGGCAGTCCTGTGTCATCTAATCAGTGGACAACACCAAGCACCCTTCCTGTCCGCAGCTCTGCCTGTCCTGGTGTGGCAGGGAGGCTTCTCAGGTTAGGTAAAATGTTCTATGCAACACAGATGCTTTTTGTCACATTAAGGGCAGGGTATTTTCGAGTCTTGGCTCTTCCACATTTAGGGAAAAGATAAATTAGCATCCTGAGTTGCCATGGTAAATAATACATCAGCACCCCTGCTTAACGCCACACTGCAAATAGTTTAATATTGAATGACTGCAATTTTGCTTTGGAGTCTGGAAAATAGATTCTGGGATCAACTGAACAGTAGCTGATGAAAGTAATTTGCAGCGGTCTCTTAAGCATCCCCTAACCCAGCCAGTCAGGCAGAAGCCAGAAAAATAAGAAACCTTATACCTTGATTTTTTTAAAGTATCTTGAAACAGAAATTGGATTGTAGATGTGCTATCAATGCATTTACTGGGGATGTGGGTTTGCTGGTGATTAATGGCAGGAATGCCTTCAGTATATATCTCTGTTATTTATTAGGTTTAGAGGGTTTAGAGCAGCAGGAGAAGTCCCAGTTCTCAGCACAGTGATTTAAATAGTTCTTAGGAGCAATGCTGCTTCAGGGCAAGTGTTGAGTGTGGTGAATAGCTTTGGGAAAATGAGCTCCTCCAGGACTCCCTTCTCTTTCCTGATGCTTTGTCCCTGACTTCTCCATTCCCTTCTCTCAGCAGCATGAGCAGAAATGTTGTGGTGACTGGAGAGCATAAATTATCCTCTCTGTGGCAGGGCAGAACATAATTTCACATCTCTGTAACTTAGCCCTTGCCTGGTGTGCCATCAGTCCATTCTTGCCCAGGCTTCTCCCCAGGGGAGATCGTCATGCCTCAGTTGCAGTGGAGAAGAGGGACATCTCTTGTAGGTCTTGCTGAACAAGGAGTCGGGGGAGCTGGGCTCTGTTCTCTGGTGTGCCACTGCTGTTCTGTTTCTCCTTGGTCAAGTGACACCTCTCTGTGTCATCTCTTTGGGCAAGGAAGCTGTGTATAGGTTCAGTATCCCACACCTGGAGATGCTGTTCCTCACCGAGTTTGCTACCTCCCACTGTGGTATGTGGGGTAATAACAGGCTGAACTGACATTGAAGCTGCCTCACAGTCATTCTGCCAAGCTTCTTAAGACAGCAGCTTTTATCAGTGGTAGATATACACTTTAAATATAAAAGCCTTCAAAGTCTCCACCTAAGACTCAGTTCAGCTGAAATAGCATCTTCTCTGCCTGCCCAAATTCAGGCTATGATGAATGAGAAGGTGTTAGATGTAGCAGAAAGCTCTCACCGACACCTAGCCTAAAGAAGCGGTGACCTGCTTTCCTCCAGCTGGAACCAGTTCACACCATCAGTGCTGGAGCTGATGTCAGCGCAGGAGTGAAAAAGGGGACCACCTGCACAAGGGGAGNATTGTGGTAAGCAAGGGGTGCAGAACAGGCATACCTCATTTCTCTTTTTCCCTTTTTTTGAAACGGGAGCAACTGAATGATTCATAAAAAAGCAATAGAAAAGCTATACACAAGATCTCAAAAAGAAAAAAAAAAGGGCCCCTCCAGAAACAAGCTAGTTCCTCTCCTGTATCCTGCTGTTGATAAAAGATGACAGATTCTTTCCCTTGACAAAACACCAGTGGTAGGTCTCAGAACAGCATGTTGAGACACCAGTTTCTCTGGGAGTTTTCTCATTCATTCACAGGCCCAGAATACACGGCGTGCTTCAACCACTGGGCAGGCTTGTACTGTCAAGTTTTCATTCCTCCCTGCAGTTTGGGTGGCTGAGGCAGCTGAAAATCAGGATTACTAGATATTCTTCTGCCCAACTCCAAATATTCCTGCTCTTTTCCTGCAGCAATCTCTTCCTTTAAAAAAGCACCACCACCAATCAAAGACAACAACCCTCCTAAGGACTTCAGAGCTGGTTGGAGACACCATGTCGGCTGGAGCGCTTGTGTGAAGGAGAAGACCTCATCTCTAAAACTTGGGTGAAGACTTGGACAGCAATAAGGGAGTGAATTTCTATTTTCCATGGCATTTTGCTGAATTTCTATGTACCACAGCCTGGTCCTATGAAGGATTCAGCACTCCTAAAAGGAGCTGGCCTTGCCTGGCATATCATGGGATGGATCTTTTAATGAGTCAAGCCTCAGTCTCCAGAGATGGCTGGGATGGACTCTCCACCTTGCTAGGACAATTTTGTGTGATGCGAATTCCCACAGTCCTTCAAAAGCACCAGAGCTGGACAGTAGCACCTCCCCTCTGTGGAGTTACTTCTTCCAAGAGAAGGGCATAGAGGTAAAGCTGGGCATTTGGGACAGGAAGGGCAAGGCATGGGGAGAAAAGAGAAAGCTTCCATGCATCCCTTCCCAAGGGCATAGCATCCTTCACCTGCACCCTCTTGAGACGGAGGGTGCTGCAAGCTCAACATAGGTCCCAAGAGTGCTGATTTCCACCCCTTTCCTCCGAATGCTGGGCAGCCATGACTCCTTACCCTCTGCATATCACACCACTTTGGAGAGCTGTAGCTTTACTGTTCCTCTTCTTTCCTCTTTCAGCCTCTGTCATTGCTAGCAATGTATTTCATTGCTTGGCCTTCATGATGCTGTTCATGTCCTACAGAGGGGTTTCTCTTCCTTAAAGGGGGCTTATAAGAAAGACGGGGACAAACTTTTTAGCATGGCCTGTTGCAATGGGACAAGGGGTAATGGTTTTAAACTAAAAGAGGGTTGATTCAGACTAGATAGGAGGAAGAAATTTTTTACAATGAGGATGATGAAACACTGCACCCTGTTGCCCAGAAAGCGGTAGGTGCCCCATCCCTGGAAACATTCCAGGTCAGGTTGGATGGGGCTCTGAGCAACCTGATCTAGTTGAAGATGTCCCTACTCACTGCAGGGGGGTTGGATTGGCTGACCTTTAAAGGTCCCTTCCAACCCAAACCATTCCATGATTCTAGGATTCCTCTTCTTCTCTTCACTCAGAGCAGCAGAGACTGCTGTCTGGCTTGTGGGTTGTACACAAAATATCTCTAAGAAGATTTCTCAAGTTGTCAAGACCTTCTCTCCTTCTCCTAGAGCTCTCATCCCATTTATCCAAGTTGCTTCAAAGCCATCCCTGCAAGACTAGATATGTCAACAAGAGAAGGCTGTCAGGGCTTCTGATAGCAACCCAGCAAACCCCAGTTACAGGGGACATTTGCTGTGGAGATGGCTTTTAAGGCAGGTTTTCATTATGTGGAAAGTGTGTATCCAAGCCGTCCTGCAGGGTGGCGTGGTGCCTGTATTTACAGTGTTGGCAGCTTTCAATAGCAATCTATTTTTAATGAAACCAAGCTGGAATGTGGTGCCTGAACCCTTGATTTAAGGCAGATTTCTAAAGGGAAGATTTACGCAAATTTGCTTGATTGGAAATTAATTATTGCAACAGTCAAGTTCAGCTCAAATAATCTTGGAGAGACAGCCGCAGGAGTCAGATAATTCATGTCAGAGAGAAGACATCAATTTACATTCCTTACATTTCTATTTGGAAGGTTTCCTAATTCTGGAGGGAGCAGGAGGCATCATAAGGAAAGCAAAGGGTGAGGAGGAATGGCAGCAGATTGAGTTGGTCCCTGAAACCCTCCTGAGAGAGGCATTGACCCTGACTTATGGCAAACTCATTTTCACAAGGGGGGCAAAATACTCCAGACCCATTTGGTATGTCAGCTGTGCTGGATGCTCCTGCAAAGTCAAAGGGATGCTTGGAGGCCCAGGTGCGAGAGGGAAAACACATGTTGGTCTTGGTGAGTGAGGGGCTTTGATTTGCAGGTGTGGGTTTTTACTTATGACTCTTATTTTGCTGAAAGAAACCCTGGTCAGGTTTACTGCTGAAGTGAAGGGGTGTTGTGGGCACAGTGAAGCTCTGTTGAGCTCTGGTCCTTGTTTGCATTTCACAGCTCCTCTCTCATTTCCTGAGCCGTTAGCCAAATTTTGGGAACGGGAGAGGAACTGAGCCAGCTCCAGGGCTCAACAGGTGATGGGGATATGCAATATGTGATTCACCTTGCTTTACAGCACTGTCCTTAGCCACATATGCTGGTTATTTCTAATGTAATTGCACTCCAGTCCCTAAAATATAATAGGAAACCAGCAGTCTGCTATGCCCTCAGAGATGTGAGATCCTCACCCTCCCAGACAGGGCATGCCAACCTGGTATTTCATTTATTTATGGCAGGATTGAGACATGGGCTCTCTCTCCTCCACCTGTGTGTTGCATGATGAGCTTAGTGCCATGCTTCCAGGTCCTCACCATGACTGGGGGCCCCCGGCACTCATTGGGTTGTGTACCATTAACATCAGCTCTGGGCCTGATGTTAAATTGCCAGCAAGCATCTTCAAAAAGCTTGAAGGATATATTGTCTCAACTCCTGACCAGGATAGCCTCTGGCTTGGATTTTTCTGAGGATCAAAATCTGCCCCTATTCACAAGGTCTGACTTTGGGCATCATTATGTGTGAACTGGAGGCCTATTTAGGGTGGCAGGGAGCAAAGAGTGGGGAGAAGAGGATCAATTTGGGAAACCCGACGATGCTTTGGCAAGGTGCCTGCCCTTAGCTTGTCTCTCACAGTTGGGAGTGATTAACGAGATGAAGTTCTCCTCCTTCCCCCGCCGCGTCCTGCTGGGCTGTCCGGGTTGGCGGAGACTGTGGTCTGGGTTTCTCTTGTTCTCTCAGCTAAAATGCAGCTCCAGTGACGAAGAGTGAGGCTCTGGCTAGATTTGTTCGGCTGTTTTCAGCGGCATCTGTACCTCTTCAGCCTCGCCGCTGCTTTGTGTGCTCCAAGTCCAGTTTCCCTGCCTTTGTCACCATGCTGCATTTCAGGAAACAGACCCAGGATAGGAAGGATGCTCCAAAACTCTGGAGTGCTACGTTTCTCTTTGAAGCTGGCTTGCTTTTCCAGCCTTTTCCAGTTTGCTGTTGATCAGTGTGATATCCCTTCTCCCACACCAAATGCACTTCGGGAATTTCTCTGATCTTTTCCTCAGCTAGAGGGGAAAACAGGATGTGTCGTCTCTTATCCTTCCAGAACTCACAAATGAAAAGACTTCTAATTGAGCTGTTGCACCTTTGAACTAGAAATGACAACTTGTGGATGGTTATTGAGGTTCCCCCCATCTGCCAAGATTTATCAAGAGCTTCACGATCATTGTGTCTGCAGATGACAGGCTGCAGCTGCTGAAACACCTGCCACCTCCTTGAGGGATTTCTCTGAGGAAGAGCTGCTGGATTTGACCCCAGACACCTGTCTTGCTAAAATGGTTGGCATCCCAATGAAGTTTAGCTCTAGCCTAGTGTAATGTTATTAATACATGAAAAAGAAACTGTTTGAACATAAGGACATAAAAATTGTCATTTATCCTGGACTAAAACATCACCTTGCCCATTCTTTGCCGGTGGACAATAGTGTAAACATGGGAAGGTTGTAGTGATACTTCCCCAGATACTCTCCCAGCCTCTAACAATTTGTTTAGGGTCTTCCTGAACCATAGGGCTCTTTTTGTTTAATATCCTGCAATGCATTTTCCTTCCCTGAATTTCTCCCATCACATTTTGAACACAGGTAAAGCACTGACAGTACTCAGCTGGAAACTCAAATTCTGCCCCTCCTTCTGCCATAGGTTTCCTCAGTGATGCTGGGCAAGTCAGCCCAAACTTTGCTCACAGATTGCCTCCAGCGAACACAGCTTGGGATGCTGAGGTCTAATCCACCATGGTGCTGAGCGGTCAAGAGGATACAGGCTTTTCTGGAAGGTAATGTGGAATTTAATCAGGGTTTCTTAGAATTGACAAGTGGCATTGAAACACACTGAGGGGCAAACAGATGGAGCACACCATGGAGCACAAACTGCATTTCCTAAGGAGACCTGGATAGGAATAAATAATGGTAATATTAACAATGATGAGTAGACAAGTATTTTGTTTTCCTACCATAGCATACTATGTGTACAACGAATAACATAGTTCATTAAATCTGCTTGGAAAAAGTGGCTGACAGCATCCTTTTAAACTAATTAAATTAATTCTGGGTAGCTTTTTCTTGCTTGAAATTAGACAGGGTAATTTTACAGATATTTAGGTCACTCTCAGTGCACATACTCTATTTAGCAATGCAGGCTTTTTTATTAATGTGACTGTCTTTGCCTGCATTCATGAATATCTACAAATTTTTCTTTGTAGATAAATTCGTCCCTGAATGAAAGATGAAAGATGAAATTTTGAGGACTGCTGCTGGTTTTTCTAGTCAATGAAAATACATTCTCCTTTGAGCATGGGAAGGAAAGGATGTCTTATATTTTTTATGGGAGATCATGAATTGTTTTACACAGATACAAAGATTGGGTTTTCTCTTTTGTTGTTCACCATGCTCTAATTAGTTCAGCATTAAAGGGAATTAAGTGTCCTATTTAGCTGGAGTAGGTGCCCATGCTAATGTTATTAGTGCAGTCTGCTGCATTTGATATTTCTGAGCACGGGATCTTAGGCAGGAGAAGGCACCTTGGAGTGATTCTCTCCTTATTGAGGAGTCAAGAATTTCATGTGTAAGTGGACTTCCATGCAGGCACCACAGGCTTTCACGTGGCTTTGCCTTCTCATTCAAGGAGCAGTGCTGTCTCTGGAAAACTGAAAAGCTATAGAAGAGGACAGGGGTTTCAGCAGGCTCATGACACTTGGCTTTACATTAAAGTTTCGGGGAGCAATGGAAGGAATGACTCAGTGTCTGGGGGAGGTTGCAATAAGAACGAAAAGCAAACAAACCCTGACCTGATATGAAAAAAGAACTTACTACACCTGAGAAGTTCTTGGCTAGCATCAAACAAGGGGTCAGAGAAAAACGGATATCAAAATTTGGTCATCCCAAGGTCCATCTAGCACAGTACCCTCTTCCCTGGAGGCAAGAAGGGGATGATTAGATAAACGTTGTAAGAAAGATGACAAGTACAGTGGTCCATCACCTTCTGCACCCTCCAGGCTTGCAGCAATCAACAGAGCTCTCAGGCCAGAGATGATAACTGGAACATCACATTTCATTGCCAGCATTAGATCTGTCCTCCAGCAATTTGGTAATCCTCCCTGGAGCCTATTAATAATTTTGTCCTCCTTGATATCCAAGACATTGAGTTCCACCAGATAGCAACACAGTTTATGTGAAAATAGTACTCACTTTTGTCTATATTTGCTCAGTGCTGCACCTTCAGCATCTTTGAATTAAATTAAAGCAGCATCTGCCCACTTTGCCATGGACTTACACCATGGAGGGTTGGCTCCTCGTGACAACTTGTCATTTGAGGAGCCTTACTGATCTTGTCTAACACTACTAGGGTGCTCTTATGCTTCTTCTGGGAGGGTCTTGGAACTTACTGTTTATTTTTGTCATTGTGGTCCTAGAACTGAGTACACCTCCATGTGTTTTCCCCTTATGTATTAGATGACACTGGTTCATGGTTAAGGACTGCAATTCTGTATGGATTCCTATATCCATTGCAGCTCTGGCAGTGAACTTGCTGTGTTGCTCCTGATCTATGTTCTCACTTACATGTAAGTGAGAAAAAGGTCAATTCCATGAGATGCAGGTTTGTGACAACTGGAGTCAATAACTACAGCAGGCATCTTTAGTCCATGTGTACATCAGTTTAAAAAAAGCAGCCAAAGCAAGGGCAGTAATATCTTGCTCACGACTTAGTGTGACACTTTTTCCCCATAGAAAACTTTTTTTTTCATTAAAAAAAATAAAAATTAAATATTTTAATTGAAAAAATCCCAAGTTTTGGAAATATCACTGAAAGCTGTCCCTGTGTGGGCCTTCTGCACCATTAAACTGTAAGGGCTCACGGCTTTTCCCGTCCCATGCCAGATCCCCTCAGGGTGCATGATGAGTTTCTGTGGCCATGGTACACCAGGGAATCTTTTGTCCAGCTGAAGACCTTTCAATGAGAAGTAAACCACTTTTTCCAGGAAATGGAAAAAAAAAGTTGTTAATTTCTTTTGTCTGGTTTTATTATTCATGTTATTATAGAAACTCAAAAGTACCAGTTGTGGACCCAGCTAGAGCTGTGCTAAGTGCTGTGTATAGGATAGAAAGATAGTCCCTGTCCCAAATTGCTTAGAATTGAGGTACAAGACAAGAGACACTAAAATGGTTTTCCAGGAAGGTTCCTGACCACTACCACTGATAATGAGGCTGGCATCTTTGTTGGTGGGTGTCATGGGTTCTTTTATCCAATTTATAGGGCTGTTAGGGCCTGGAAAACACAAAGATTGTCGCAGTTCCTTATATTTATGACTAAGAGCAATCTCTCTCTTCTGCTGTCAGATTGCTCCCTTGGGTTAAAATCCTCTTGAGTTGTAATCACCACATCATTGTGTCACCAAGGCAACCTCCGCATTCACTTTGGGAATCCAAGCAGACATAGCTTTAGCTTTGCCTTTTGGCTCTGAAACTTTTTGAAAAACTGCCTATAATCTAATTCCATAGGAGGGTTTGTTTTTCCAGGGATAAGCCTTTGGAGAAGACAATTTTCCTTTCCACACCAGATGGGAAGTCCTTAAGGAATAGGAAAATGATTTAACTCTGTCCTGGTTGTTCTCCGAGCTTTAATTATTCAGTGACACAGAAATGGCCAGAGTGTGCCAGAACCAGTGGCCAGCCTTACTCCAGATCTTGTTTTTGACATTAATCATTTCCAGCTGCTTCAAAGAGAGATGTAAGAAACGCTACACTTGATAAATTATGCAATTTTCCCACAGGGGAAGTTTCATCTTAATGGCCTGTTGGTAGCTTGTTTGTGCTCTGAAGTACGAGAATTGATATCCTTTTTCAGACCAATCTAACGTAGCTGAAGATGCTCTAATAGCCAGATAAATGCCATTTTCTTTCCATTTCTTTTTTTTTTTTGCAATCTTTCTAACCCCTGAGCTTGCATAACGGCTCTTGGTGATGAGTTCCACAGCTTAATTAGGCATTGTAATAACACATTTTAAATTGATGAGGTGCTCTATTTGCCTTTTAACTGAGTTGGGTGGGTTGGGTTGGTTTTTTCTAGATATGATGAAAAGAGTGAAGTAAGGGATTCCCAGCCTGCTCTCTCAGAACCGTCCATCATTTTATGCCCTTCTTTCATGTCACCTCTTCTCCCTCTCCACTCAACGAGCTGTGAATCCCTCAAGGCAGAGGAAAGCCTTGCTCTATTTTCTCATCATAGAATCACAGAATCATAGAATAGTTTGGGTTGGAAGGGACCTTTAAAGGTCATCTAGTCCAACGCCCCTGCAGTAAGCAGGGACATCTTCAACTAGATCAGGTTGCTCAGAGCCCCATCCAACCTGACCTGGAATGTTTCCAGGGATGGGGCATCTACTCTGGGCAACCTGGTCTGGTGTTTCACCACGCCCATTGTAAAAAATTTCTTCCTTCTATCTAGTCTGAATCTACCCTCTTTTAGTTTAAAACCATCATCCCTTGTCCTATTGCAACAGGCCCTGATAAAAATATTGTCCCCATCTTTCCTGTAGGCCCCCTCTAAGTACTTTTCTGTGTTTGAGGTAAAACAGAATCAATTTTCTTTTCAGAAATTTTACTGAGAGACCAAAATAAGGTCTCCCTGTAGGCTTCTCTTCTCCAGGCTGAACAACCCCAACTCTCTCAGCCTGTCTTCACAGGAGATGTGCTCTAGCCCTCTGATCATTTTTGTGGCCCTCCTCTGGACCTGCTCCAAGAAGTCCATGTCTTTCCTGTGCTGAGGGCACCATAGCTGGATGCAGTACTCCAGGTGGTCTGAAATCCTTTTGGAAGACAGACAGAAAAATCCACCTTTCTCATTAGTGACGTGAGCAGTGGAAAAGCCAGAGAAAATAGCTGATGTGTGCTTCAGCAGAAGGGCTTGTGTCTCCAGGAGGAGTTTTGCAGGAGGTGAGCGGTCTCACAGGGGTGCATCAAGTTTGGCCACGTTTGCCACAGAAGAAGACAAAAACTTTTCTTTCACCTTTTTCTTTTGAAAGAGGGAGAAGAGAGAGGTAAGCTGCATTCAGGCTTCATCATCTCATTTTATTTTGACTTCTGAGATAAATCGAATCAAAACAGAATGAAGCAAGATTTTGTGAAGTTAAAATCGGGTTTTTTTTAAAAAACCCATTCAATTAAAAAATAGTTGATAAGATTAAAAAAAAATAAATCCATGACAGATTTCAAATTTCCAGCTTGGAATTTATATTTTTTGATAGAGATTTAAAATTTTTTGGAGGAAGAATCACTTTTGCCTAGGAAGCCCTGATTAAAACCCCTAAGTGTCCCTATCGGGAGGGACTGTTTAGTTTGAGAAAGAGGAGGCTGAGGGGAGACCTCATCACTCTCTACAACTACTTGAAAGGGCATTGTAGAGAGGTTGGTGTTGGTCTCTTCTCACAGGTAATCAGCGATAGAACAAGAGGGAACGGCTTCAAGCTGCAACAGGGTAGGTTAAGACTGGACATTAGGAAAAAATTTTTCACAGAAAGAGTGGTCAGACACTGGAATAGGCTGCCCAGGGAGGTGGTGGAGTCACCATCCCTGAATGTGTTTAAGAGTCATTTAGATGTAGTGTTGGGGGATATGGTGTAGGCGAGAACTTTGTAGAGTGGCATTGATGGTTGGACTCGATGATCCCAAGGGTCTTTTCCAACCTAAATGATTCTATGATTCTATGATAGGATGAATTATATTGCGGTTAAGAAAACTTATTGGGGTTCAGGGAACATGGATTTATTTCTTGGCAGGGTTACAAATCCCCTCTGTAGCTCTGAACAAGCCATTTGGAAATAAATCTTACCACGGATTTAAGCATCACAGTCCTGAGTGCTTCATTACCCCTTTTTTGAGGTGTTTAGTGCCTGGAATGGGACTGAAGTCCCCAGAGAGAAAGGAACAGAGGCCAAGAAAACATCCATATGGGAACACCAGATTTTGAGTATAACAGATTTTCTCATTCAATATTCCTCATCTGTTCTAAGCTGGCGACACTTTCCTGAAAAAAATTCATCCTTCCACTCCCTTTACAAAGCAAAGCGGTAAGATGTGTATTATTTGTTTGTGTGCAGAGATTTGAGATGCTGGGAGTGATTTTTTTGCCCTGCAGTCATAATGGGGCTTGCGACACAGGAAATCTTGGGAGCCTCTTTGCTTTAGATTAATAGGTTTTCCAGGTTTTTGTGACTTTGTTGACTTCCTTCTGTGATTCCTGCAGGTATCATAACTTCCAGCTCAAAGAATTACAAACTCTTCTTTCCTCTACAGGAATATGCATCTTGCCTCTCCCCAGACGGTTTGCAGACCAAAGGGGAGCTTACACTTAGGTATAGGGATGGCATGCACAAGACCAGCCCTGCAGCTCACGCTACAGAAATAGCAGATTGGCTCTAAATACTACTACCATTTTTTATGGTGATGTTTTTTTCATACTGGAAAAATGATCTTGGGCAGAGAGATGACCTGCAAAGTTGGATAGCAAAGGAAAATCTGACTGCTCTCCCACTGTGACATGGCCAGCTCGTTCCTGCTCTCCGTGGAGGGATGCCACAGCCAAGCCTGGGCGCCGTGTCTGGGAGAGCATCTCGATCCTGCTCCCGCCTGCCAAGAGCAAGCCAACACGCAAGTTTGTCTTTGAGGCGGCAGATCTCAGCTGCCAGGGCTTGAGATGTGAGACCTGACTTTGCGGTCAAGGCAGGACCTTCAAATCGGGGCATATTTCTTCTGAAATATTTAATGCAAAGCAGAGCTGCGGGACAGGTCCACACTCTACCATGCCTTGGGCTGAGCGATGCATCTTGCTAGCAGACGAGAGCTGCTGAGGACTGGTCCTTCTTGCTGAAGGGCCATTTAATTTGAAACTTACTGCTCTGTCAGGGTCTAGAGCCACCGATCCCCTGGGCATGGTGAGACCCATCTGTTTACTGAGCTTTGCATGTCCAGGGCATGACAAGGAACTTGGCTGGGTTAGGTTGAGGAGGCTGTTTTAAATCTTGCCTCTTTCTTGTGGGATTGCGTCGGGGGAGAAGTGAATCCAGAGATGGTCTTTGATGCTGCCACTTGCTGGCAGTGTGCTGTAAATGTGGACGGGTGGTTCCCGCGCTGCGAATGTGCTGAGGGCATGGGCAGTGGGCACAGTGACACTAAAATAAATTAAATATTTCTCAGGAATGGGGTGGGGACATCAACAAAACCTCTGCCTTATGCAATTGCTGCCAGCATTACAGCAGATTTAAAGCAGCTGCTGTTGGCTTTCCCTCTTTGCTTTCATAAACCGGTTGTTTGCCTGTTTGCTAGATCCTGATGGATGAGGCGGCAGGGGAGACAGAAGGGGAGGACAGAGATGGTCAAGTGAGGGGATGGTGCCCAAATCTGCCATCTTTGGCAGAAAAGAGCTGAAGAACTTGAAGCTTGGCTGACTTTACATGGACAGCAATTGCTCTTGTCATCCCAGGCAACGAGCGTGAGCTTAGGAGGTCCACGGAGGGCCATAAACAGGGAGTGGTAGGGTTGAGCCAAAAGGATGTTCCTGGAAACACCAACTGGAGAGAAGCAAGATGTTGCCATTGAGGCCAGACAAAAGGCAACTCCTAGCAGCTGAAGTACAGGATGAGAAGGGTTGCAGCAAGGTCTTTGCTTCCTCAGGCAAACAGTAAGAGAAGGATGATTTTCTTGTCTTTTTTTTTTTTTTTGAAGTAGAAGTGATAAGATTTGGGCAGAGCCTGAGTGGGTGGTTGAGAGGAGAGGACTGGGTCTAAGGTGGTGCTGGAGTGATGACCTCAGGTTGCAGAGAGGTGAATGACCCTTTTGAGCTTGGATTTGGCTGTGCTGGTCCTGACTTGGTGGTTGAACTGCTCAGCGAAGTAGAGGACAGGGTGGTTGCAGCAGGGAGAGAGGACTCGACGCACTTGTGTTTGAAGTGAGAGGAGCAAGAGAAGGGGTGAGGGAAGGAAGGAAGATAAAGGAAGGGGAACAGATAACATGGGAAAGTCTACAATTGAGCACTTGAGGCTACTCTCTTCACTGCAAACAGGAAAAGTCCCCAACTTCAGACACAGCAAGGCTTTAGTTTTACTGCTTTGAGCAGCCTGCTTGAAACTCTCTGTTAAGATGAGAGAAACCCCAATGCCCAAGCCACAACCAGTACCTACACGTGCAAAGCACCTGTCTGTGGGTATGGCTCTGCCTACACATCCTTCAGGGAAGCCTGGGATGCATTTGCCATCTCACCCCAGAAGCAACATCTCTAACACACAGCACTGTAGCAACACCCTGGGCTGTAGCTTCAAAACCCAACCATTAAAAGGAATGACTGGATACCTCTGATCCGTGCCCTTCCCCAACACAAATATACTCACCTTCAGCCACATATTGCTGCCTTTATTCAGCCCAAGTATTCGCCAGCTTCTTTCTATTCAAATAATACTGAAAACATGTTCATACAAGGGTCAGCATGTCTTAATATATAACTAGTATTTCAGCAAAACCCCAGGAGCAATCAAATCATCACTCAAATAGAAACAGTCCAGCCAGATATCCACAAAGAAGCCTTTTCCATCATTCCAGGAAATAGTCCCTCAGCTGTCTCCAGCAATCCTATTGTGAATAGATGTCTTTTGCCACTTTCCCAGAATGTCCACAGATGCAGGGGGTTTCAAATCCAGAGAGGACAGCGCAGAAAAAATAAGATTTAGAGTCTCAATGGTGGCAAAGAAATTGCCCTGCCATTAGTCCTCTCTCTTCAACTGAGGTGGAGTGAGCTCCAGTCCTACCGATGATCCTCATTCTATGAGGCAGAGAAAAAGAAGGTCTTCTGAGTTTCTTTTGGCCTTGACCAGTCTTTAAATGTATAATTGGTGTAGTTTAAGTGTTGCTTGGCTTGACAAGGGGTCTCAGAGTCTAGTCCATGATGATGTTTGTAGACAAGGTGGCAAAGTCTGCAAAGGGTTTTGAGCATTCATTTCCTTTCCATCCCTTTCAAGCCCAGCTGTCCCTTTGCAGTGAGCACGTAAGTGATATATCACAGAGCAATTGCCATGGAAAACACCTCCCAGCACATAAGCTCTCCATTTTCTGAGGCTGGGTTTTATCTGCATGGCGTTTTTGCTCTTTGGGCTGGTAGCCGCATGTGTGTAAGATCTCCCATTTTTTCATATTGCTCTAAGCAACTAGCTCATTGCCGAGCTTTGTGTTTCCAGCCTCACTGTCTCTTTCAGCTTTGCATGCTAAAAAAGGAGTAAACACCTGCATGGCTGCGGTTTTGTTTTACTCTCTGAGCTTCTCTGGTGGGAAGGTCAAAAGGAGGAAGAGCTTGCTCTGTACCCTGGGTTTCTTACCAGCCTGGTGTTTGTTTTCACGTTAGAAAAGCTTTGTAGATAGAGCTGTAGATAGAGCTTTGTAGGTAGAGCTGCCTGCTAAGTGCCGAATCCTCACCCATGTGCCTGACACATCCTTCTTGCCCACAATCCTGTGACCGCTCCTTTTAGGAGAGGCAGGAAAATAAGCACAGGAGGATACTGCTCACCTTCACCACAGTCCTCCTGGACCTACAAGGCATCCCTACCCTGGGTCAGGGAGTTAAACCAGACAGAGACTCCTACACAACCCTCAGCAGACGTGCTGGTTGCATGCACTCTTTGAACCCCTGAATCCTTCCCCTTGCTCTTGTCAGGATTTCCTGTCCTGGCAAAGGAAGGTCCAGATGCGGGTCTAGTTCAACCAGAGGCGAACACCACATGCTGTGAGCTAGCTGAGGGCAGGAGTCACTGGGTCAGTCCAGTCCAACAGGCAGTCTCTCCCTGTGTCAGACTGTCTATTTTGCAGCCTGGCTCCACAGACAAAGGAAGATCTGCCCTTTGTGGAGATGTCCTCTCCATCTCTTCTCCTCCCTGCCGCCTGGCTGGCCTGGACACATTCAGCTGACTCCCCGCCAAACACCCCTCCGGGATTTTCAGCGATAACCATGCCAGCCAGTGGAAATCTTTTCCTTGACTTACCTCCTCCCAGTGAGAAACTTTCCCATCTGTTTGTCAGTCAGATTCTCCCCATCAGCAAGATGTCCTGGCAGGGTGCCCCATCTCTATAACTTGCCCTGTAGCTTTTTTGTTTTTTTTGGTGGGGGGAAAACAACTGGCCTAATTAATAGAAGAAAAAAATCCAGTGAAGACTTAAACACAAAGATCTCACTTTTGGCTCAGGAAGTCTCTGAGCTGCAAATTGCAGACTGACCGAGTATTGTGAGGAAGTATTGCTACATACTGTCCCTTTTCTTATGCTCATCCTTAGGCATCAGCTTTTATCACCACTGCCAGAAGACAGGACATGGGGTCACTTGGACCTTGGCTCTGAGCTGCGGTGGCTGCTCTTGTGTGCAGGGCTAGGTCTGTGCTTCTTCAGTTGCAGTAAAAGTAGCTTGCACAGACCTAGAGAGAGGTGAGCTGAAGCCTTCCCTCCCCTTCCACATTTTCCCTTCTACTTATTTAGTCAAAGATTAAAATTTTGCATTTGGTATTGTTTGGTATTTGTATTGTATTTGTACTGTGATTGATGTTCCCTATTGTTTTTGTATCATGCACCTCTTTTCCTCTTGTTTGTTTTTTAGCATTAGAAACAGGAGTGGTATACATTTCTAGTTACATTATCTAGCTTTGATGTGAACTGAAAGTTTTCCAGTCCCCAAGGTGAAAGAACTATGCTATTATGTAGCTACCTAAACCCCCTTATTTCTCCTAAAGGAGACTTCTAGGCAAATGAAGAGTTAGCTGAAACAAAGGTTTATAAATACTGTGAATAGAAATCACTTCTCATTTCTTTTTATCACAGTTTCACTTTTGTTTTAGTCCTACTTTCACAGCTGTCCTAGTTGTTAAGAGACTATGGCAAAAAAGAAGACTGAGAAGCCCTGTACTGCTTATTAGTAGTAGCGAACGCAGCAAGTGCAACAAAACGTAGAAAATCTCACAAAAAGATAAAATACATTATATACATCCAAATTAATTGGAAAATGAATTAAACATTGCCTATCTTTTTTTTTTTTTTTCAAAGTGCATAGGGTAGTTTTCTCACCCAGCTGAAGTTCCCTGTATGCCAGTCAGCTCGAGGGTTGTAGTGAATATTTTGGCAGCTGCTTCGGCCAAGCTACGTCTCCAGAGCTCTTAGTGGGATGCGTAACTTTGTCTTTGGCGAGTGTTTTGTTCTCCTTTTATTTAGCATCTCTTTCCTTTATGTTAGTAAAATCATTGGGTGAGGGATGCTGCAATGCTTTAGACTGCTTTAATGCAAGCCAGAGAGGGGACTATCAGTCTGAAGGGTTGTGCAAGAGGTGAGGCAGCTCTATCTACATTACCTGAGCATTAAAGGTCTCAGAAAAAAAAAAAAAACAAAACAAAGATGAAAGAGGATTTGAAACAAGAGCCTGTAGTGCTTTTTCTCTTACAATAATATTGTGAGAGTTTTGAGGAGTTCTAATATAAATGAAGAATTGGGTTTTCCATGTATTACTTGCAGTACTTCATTATTTAAAAAAAAAAAAAGATGGATTAATACAGTAAAGCTATTTGGTTTGTTCACAACAGTTATTCTTTGAGAACAGTGTCCACATAGAAAAAAGATTTTTACTTCAAATGCTTCCAAGGCCTTTGAAGCAAATTTGGTTGCCAGCTTGATCAAATATTACATGAACACAAATAAACCCTTCCTCTTAACATCTACGGTTTTACCTTGTTTACTCTTAGCACTCCTACTTAAGGTTTGAACACTGAGTGCAAAGCAGTTCAATTTTTTTCCAGTACAGCATTTGTACTTCTTTCTGATATAATACTTTCCAAACTGGAGTATAAAAGAGTAATCACTGGGTGATATTTACTCTGGACAGACACTCTGGATCTAGGCGCACACTGCCTCCATGGGATCAGAGCAAAGCACCCATCAGAGCAAGTCCAATGGTCCAGCGGTAGCACCGGTCCATAGCAGATGTTTATGGAGGTGCATCCATCAGAGCAGGGCCCACCATGGACAGATACTGCTCTCCTGCTTCCAATGACTTGCAACTAATTTCTTTATCCAGACATGATGTCTTTGTATTTAATAATGTGTAAGGAAGCTTCTACCATTGAGCTGCCCAATCACTTATGGAACTTGGTTAACCTTTTCTGGCCTTATGGCAAGGATGTGCCCATCAGGGCATGGAGGCGAGAAGTGCAGTATATGTCTATGGTGGGAGCAAACCAGCATTGCCTTTGTTGTGGACCCCAGCACAGCCTCATGGGGGACCTGATTCTGCTTATGTATCTTGCACATTGTTCTTGTAATTGGCAAATGCAGGGTAAACTGAGGAAGTCTCATGGTCACAGACAGAAAGGATACAAGGAGAGATCTGTGGCCAGGAGGGTCGAGGACAATGGGGAGTCTTAAAATGACATTAAAAGCAAAAGAGTTTTTCACAATGGTATTGAGCCATTACCAGACTGAAATGGAAAAAGGTGTTGATAATGATGAAGGCAGAAAAGTTCCCCAAATATTTCTGCTCTGTAGTTGGGAATAGCCAGATAATGTAATCACAGCCTAGATGGTGAAATGCTTTCCATTCCAGCAGTAACCCCCTAAGGGGAGTTTGGGCAGCAGCTATTAATTCTTGACATGGCTGGGTCTAGATAACTGCACCCAAGAGTTTTAAAAGAGCTGCCTGAGGAGGTCTCTGGAACATTAATGATGTTTTTTTTTTCACTTGGTTTGGGTGGTTCTGAAAGATGAGAGTCCAGCTAATGTCATAACTATGTTTTCCAAAAGGTAAATGGGACATCCTAGGAAAGTGTAAGTCCGTTAGTCTGGCATCAATCCCAGGCAAAATAATACAGAATCTCACACAGGATGCAATAAATTAAGGGAAGATAATTAATAGAGGAAGGAAATTAAAGGAGGGTAACAAAACTAAGGCCAAGTAGTAATACTGTCAAGTGAATTGCGTACCTTTTTTAAATAAGATTACCAATTTTTACAGAATTGTAACAGGCTTGATGTTACAGGTTTTGTGAGAGAGTTACAGACAGTGGTGCTTCAAGTTAGTCCTTGTTTTAGTTTGAATTAGAGTTAAAATGGTATGCAATGCATGAGGAAGACATTAAATAGCTTGTAAACTAGCTAATTAACAGGATTCAAAGGGTAATTGTAACTCAGTAATAAATGTAGTGGCCGTGTTTCCACTGGGGTTGGGCAGAAAGCATTTCCATGCTATTTAACATTTGAATTAATGACGTGAAGAAAACACGCATTTGCCACTGATAAAACCTTTCAGATGACCCAAAGAGTGGGGAAGTCGTAAATGATGACGGAAGGAATTCTGCAATGCAAAAAAATTTTTATTCTTTTATTGCCACACAATGAGGATGCATTTGAATGTGGCCAAGTATACAGGTACTCACAGCATTGTGATTGATGGGTATGGGCTTTGGGAATTTGGGGGTGCGATGGGAATTATGTGAATCTGGGCTTCCACTGCCATTTTGTGATCAGCGGACTGATGTGACCATGGTATGCAGAAGTGGTATGGAAACATGAAGTAGGAATGGGAAGACTGTGCTTCCTGTGGGCTGAGTTCTCCTGAAACCAGCAGTGGAGGACAGTCTGCAGTTCAGGGAGCCACTAGTTGTGGAAAGCGTTGACAACTGGAAAGGGCTGACAGAATCTTGGGATAATACATGGAAGGGAGATGTGCCCTGACAGTCAGAGGCTGCAGGATTTCAACTTTGAATGAACAAACAAGGAATTTTCATGCTTTTGGCATTCAGCAGATGTGGGCCACTAAGTGGACTCTATAGCAATCCTTGCTTTTTCTACTGACTGCAGAGGGTTAGAGCCTCCTAGCTTAGGTATTTCAGAGTTATTCCTAAATTTAGGCAATGAGAATGGCCCTTTCATCCCAAGATGAGCAACGAAGCTGGTGAAGGGTCTAGAGAACAAATCTCATGAGGAGCAGCTGAGCGAACTTGGGCTACTTAGCCTAGAGAAAAGGAGGCTGAGGGGAGACCTTATTGCTCTCTACAACTACCGGAAAGGAGGTTGTAGTGAGGTGGGGGTTGGTCTCTTCTCCCAAGTAATAAGTGATAAGAGAGGAAATGACCTCAAGTTGAGCCAGGGGAGGTTTAGGTTGGATATTAGGAAAAATTTCTTCACCAGTTGTCAAGCACTGGAACAGGCTGCCCAGGGAAGTGTTTGAGTCAGCATCCCTGGAAGTATTTAAAAGATGCATAGATGTAGTGCTTAGGGGCATGGTTTAGTGGTGGACTTGGCAGTGTTAGGTTTACAGTTGGACTGGATGATCTTAAGGGTCTTTGTCAACCTAAATGCATCTATGATTCTATGATTCTAAGATGAAACTCAACCCTAATCTATAAATGCCTCCATGGTGTAGCAAAGAGGGGTCTGACAGCATAGGTCTTCTCAGTATAAATAAACAAACCATCGCAAAACACGGTGGCTGGAGGGAGACTCAGACCAGGAGTGAGGAATGTGAAGCAGGTTGCTGAGACCTGAGTGAAAGATGATGATACCAACCATTTGATCAGATGCTGCTGGGCACAGATTTCTTCTCATCAGTGTTTTACACCAGGATGATAACTGAATCACAGACTACCTATGTTCCTCCATGGAGAGGACTTGCAACGACTTACAGAGATGCGACAAGGTTTTTTCCCTGATGACAAAACCGGTGTTGCTTCAGCACAGTCGAGTTTTTCTTTCACTTAGGCATTTTCTTTGGGGGAACTCAGGAGGTTGCCCCAATTTCTGACTGTCCAACCCCCTGACCTCTGAATGTCGGGCAGCAGTCGCCCTCCCTTGTATGGCCAAGGAGATGTAGACCAGTGTGAGCGTGCAGCCCTAGCAGCATCAGCTGCTCAGTGTTGCTGACTGGCACTGCTAATGCATGAGGAAATCAAAGTGGCTCCACAGCAAGCACATCAAAAGGGGGATCTTGTAACCCTCTTCATCAGGTCTCTGTTCACTGTTGTCAAGGTTGCACAAGCTTTCCTGAAGACTGTTGTTCTACATCAAAGAGGTACTGGATAAGCAAGGGAAGTGGTACATTTTCTCTGACAGGATGTGCTCTCACCTGAGGTGTCCCTGGCTTAAGCTTGCATTAACATTGCTTTTGCTGTGAAATTCATCTGATTCCATGAATTTCTAAAACTCTGTTGAAGTGCTGCCCTAGCCCTTTGAGAGTTGCCATTATACACCTATTTCCAACAAAAAACCCTAAACCGGCAACCCCTCTCCTCTCCTCTCCTCTCCTCTCCTCTCCTTTCCTTTCCACAATAAATCTGGATTACAAAGCATACCTTTCTAAGCACCTATATCTTTGCTAAAAGTCTGTTAAATTTGAGAAACAAACTATTTCTGATTAGTAAAATCCCATACCACATCTTTCATTCAACTGTGATTCATGCATAGGACCGTATGTTTTCNCTCCTCTCCTCTCCTCTCTTCTCCCTTACCCCCCTTTTTTTTTTTTCAGATGCAGCTATGATATAATTCCTAAATTGACTCCTCTGATATCTGACTAACCCTCTGTTCATTGTCCCCCTTGCTCTGGACATGCTGACTACTTTTTTGTCTCCTTGTGCCCAAACACTGCCCCTCCTCTCTTGAGAAGTCCAGATGGCTTCTTCCCTTTCAACACACTCAACCCTTCCCTAGAGTTCAGCGTGAAAAGGACAGGAGGTAGGCAGGGTTTCTTGCTAACTTTGTTATTGTTCTCCTCATCCGCTTATTCTCACCCCACCGAAGACAAGTTCTCCCAGACCCTTTTCTTTTTCTCCTGGGAGGCTTCTTGTGATCTGAGATCATAGCTCTTACCTCAAAGGCGGGACCCCTCTGAACAATGCACTACCTGTGACCTTTTGAAATCATAGACGCTAAGCATAGTCCAATCCTAGACCAGTAAACAGTGGAGTGTGAACCTCTTTGCCATTGCAGGGAAAAAATCTTAGCAGCAGTGAGCCTGGCAGTGCCTCCTGGCCCCAGGAAAAAAGAGGTGGGCACATGCCTTCAGGCATGCTTGCACAGTGCTGTTGAGGTTCCTGTGTTTGCTGCTTTCAGACCCAGATGCAGCACGGCAGTGTCATGAAGCTGAACACAACATTATTGCCTTGGATGGAGTTTCATGTTGGCAAACTGGACTCCTCTGAGCTCCAGCGTTGTTTCTCAATGTTGAATCTGCATTGCACTTTACTGTGTGATGCAGAGAGACCTTTATGTCTCTTTTTGACTGCTATCATTTGTGTCCTCCAGTGTCTCCCTCCCTCTCTCCAGACCATAATCTTTCACTTTTTTATCAAGCCTGCATTTCAGGTCACTATGTTCCTTTGAGGCGGTTGTGGTGGCAGAAATCAGCAGCAAACTTATGAGGTTCTCCTTTTCAAACTCTCCCCGATGAGCCTGAAGGCAAGCTTTGTTATCCTTTCACTTGAGGAGCTGTAACTCCAATATCTTAGTGGGCAAATCCTTTGGGATTGAAAGAGGTCAGGTCCCTCTTGACAGGACTTTGGTGCTTTGCCTTGTTTTCCAGAGCCTCGTGTCTACAGCCTGGCCCCTGAGCTATGTGGTCACCATGAAACCCTGTACAAACCTGTACAAATAAGATCTGAAAGGCAACAAGTATATATCCAGAGCCCAATGTGAGCCTTAATGCAAAAAAGTAGCCCTTCCTGGTTTTATCCTGTTCCTGATTTTCTTTTTTTTTTTCTAAAAAATTCAGTTCGGTTTAAAGATTATGTTTTTCATGAATGAAAATGAACCTTTTGACTGATTTGTTGGACAGTGTCAGGAAATAAGCCAGCTGCTTACATGTTCTTTGCTACTTTCCTTAAATCAATAAAATCATAATTGTTAAGGCTGGACAAGACTATTACATTAACAAGACCTGAACTCCTGTATAGAACAGAGATTTTAATTTCACCCTGTTAGCTCTGTAAGCAGACTGATAGCTTGTTTTTGTTGAGGGCATCTCTTGCAGAAAGACATTAGGTTTGAACTCAAGAAGAAAAGCAAGAGACGACTCTGCTACCCTCGGAGAATTTCACTTCCAGTGTGAAAAATTGAGACTTCATTTCCCATTCCACTTTATCTGGCTTTAATTACTGATGAGAGAATAGCAAAGTGACCTATGTACCCCAGGAAATCTCCCTTGCTCTGTTCAACTCCCTGCACAAGTCATGGTGCTCTGTGCTGCCGTGCTGGCTCTTGCCATCCTCACTGGAGGAGAACTGAAAAATCATAGAATCATAGAATGGTTTGGGTCAGAAGGGACCTTGAAGATCATCTAGTTCCAACCTCCCTGCCATGGGCAGGGACACCTTCCACTAGATCAAGTTGCTCAAAGCCCCATCCAACATGGCCTTGAACTCTTCCAGGGATAGGGCATTGACAACTTCCCTGGGCAACCTGTTTTACTGCCTTACCACCCTCACAGTAAAGAATTTCTTCCTAAAATCTAATCTAAATCTACCCTCTTTCAGTTTAAAACTGTTACCCCTTGTCCTATCATAACACTCCCTGATAAAGAGTCCCTCCTCATCTTTCCTGTAGGCCCCCTTTATGTCCTCATAGAAAAGATGCTCCAGCCCTCTAATCATCTTCATGGCCCTCCTCTGGACCTGCTCCCACTTTCCTGTGCTGAGGGCTCCAGAGCTAGATGCAGTACTCCAGGTGGGGTCTTACAAGAGTGGAGTAGAGGGGGAGAATCACCTCCTCGGAACCTGCTGGCTATGCTGATTTTGATGGAGCCCAGGATATGGTTGGCTTTCTGGGCTGTGAGCGCACACTGCCAGCTCATGTCCAGTTTTTCACCCACCAGTACCCCCAAGTCCTTCTTGGTAGGACTGCTCTCAATCCGCTCATCGCCCAGCCTGTATCCATGTTTGGGATTGCCCCAAGTGAGAAAACTCTTGCAAAGGCCATTAGCACAAACCAGCATCGTTAGCACATGTCTTAACACAGAATACTTCTTTGCAAGGAAGCCTGATCTCAGCTTCTTCAGCTGGAGAAGCATGTCTTCTTGAGCTCTCAGTTAAACAAAGCAGGGAGTATCAGGGAACAGAATTTCAGAAACAGCATTAAATTCACCCTAATGACTGGACTAATTAACAAGCAGCGGAGCCTGCCTCTGCTGGGAGGTTTCCTCAGCCCTGTGGTTATTCATTATGGCATTTGTGATTTTCCATCTGAGATGGCCTCAGAATTAGGGGGAGGAGATATTATTTCCTAGACACAGTGTGGTTTCTGCTGTGCTTCAGATGCAGTGGGGTGGGAACTGCATCAGACATTGTGACCTCCAACTACAACGTGACTCATGACAGAAATTATTCTCCTCTGTCTCGAGATGAGAGCTTCACCCTGCTCAAAAGAGAGCCATGAAGCAGGTAGTGAAGGGGTGGTGAAGTACAAGAGGATGTTTTTGTGGGTTGGTGTTGAACAACAACCTGTCCTTCACTCTTCTTGACTGCCAGAAAGAGGAGATGCAAATGCCCTACAAACAATAGGGAAGCCCCAATTTGAAGGGACAGTATGTGCTGCAAAGTGGTTTCCCTTCAACTTTAGTTGTCTTTGGTCTTCATAGACCAAGAAATCAGCTCTTTTCTCTCAGTAGATGTCAAGCAAAAGAGGGCAAAACCTGATTATGTCAACAAAACATGCTCTCACATCAGCACAAAAGTGAGCATCACAACAACCCTGTTCATTGACCAAGAAAAGGTCTGGCACAGAAAGCCACAACTTCAAGCTGAAGTTTAATCCAGTGCCTTTAAAGGGACAATGGGCATCAAACTCTAGAAAATTACTTTACTCCAGTAAAGTCAGTGAGAAAGCACTGTATTTATCCAAGATCAGAATATGGTCACAATGGCTGGTTGCTTCAGCTTAGTTCAGGTGGGGATTTAGAACACAACCCAAAAAGCAGCACAGCATTTACTGCCATATTGTTTGATTGTATAAAGCAAAGACAAACTTGTGGGTTTTGCCCTAAGAAAATGCTTTCACTTCACTGGCCTGAGTGATCCTCGTATCGCTGAGCAGTTAGATTTCATTCTCTCAAGGATAAGGCCTCACCCAAAGCTCACCAAAGTCTATGAAAAGACTTTGTGGAGGCCAGTAGATGTTAGACCTGGCCGCGCTACTCTGCTAGGAGATCACCAGAGCACACACTGGAAATGTTCACTGCTTGCTTTCATCCCCACTGCGACAACACTTGCTTTTACTTACTTATTGGATTGATATATGTGATTTCACAAATAAATAGAAAAGATAAGAAGATCACAATAAGAGCCTTAATATGGACAGAAAAGCAGTGGAGAGATCTAGAATGTGATTATTGTTTGCAGGAAGATTAATACAGAATCAAACAGAAACTGTCGGATTTCTAAACCTTATGTAATGTTTTTTGCGGTCATTGCTTTCTGGGACATCACAAAAGAGCTTTTGTCATCAACACCTGAAGGGTTTCTAGCTGCCTCTTCAAGCTTTTTTCAAGGAGGTCCAAATATGCTAGACAAATTCTTCTTTATTCTGCTTCTTTTTTTTCCTAGGGATAAGTGGTTTCTTTCAACAGTGCTTAATCAACCCAATGCACAACAACATTCATTCAGCACGAGAGAGGAATCAGGCACAGAGCTCGCAGCTGTAGAGTTCAGGCTGGAAGTTCAGCCCCAGCTGTGTCCCCAATCCGCTCCCACACGGGGCAAGCGTCGTGGGACAAGATGGCTGTGATGTTCAGGCAACTTTCCCGTTTTTGCCTGCAACATTTATCCTGAGAACCCTCTCTGAGATGAGAGCCTTCACCTTTTCAGTGCCTTCTCCAGCACTGATGTTTCAAACAGCCCCAGTGAACTCGGGCAGAGTTAGCACAGGGCTATTCACACCAGCACTTACTGATTATTCTTTCCTTGTAAACAACAGTGTCTTCTCTAAAATGTAATTGCACATTATCTGGTGAAACTGGGGGCTTAGTCCTCATTGGGAGAAGTGGAAGCTCTTAAAATACACAAGTTAAGTAATGGTACCCAGTCAAAAAGAAACATGGCTGAAATTCCTCAGTTTGGACTACGCTGCAAGGACTTGGCAGCTGATGACTGCACCTACTTGTCTTTTTCTCAGAGACAAATCTCTTGGCTATTGAGAATATGCAGAATTTTTGTCTGAAATCAGAAAAAGAACCCCACACTTTGTGCTTTAACCTTGATTGACAATCAACTATAAGTCTTTGGACACCCTTAATTTGCAAACTGCTGCAGATGGGAACTCATTCTTTGCTTCATGAGCTTCTGCAGGTGACACCGGGAGAGGGTTACACCCTCCTGTGTAACAGACATCTGCAAATGTTGTCAAGATCATTTTCATTGCAACTTCCTCCCTTTGATTTTTTTTTTCTATTGTAAGCAGCTTTGGAATTATATGCTTAAATCTAATAATGACATTAGGAAAACAGTTATCCTAATTAAAAGTTGATGACAAGTCTGCATACAGCCTTATACGACCTTCTTTCATATTGCCAGTGAAGCCTGGCATGAGAAGATGTCCACACTGACACATTCAGTCAGCAGCCTTGCTCTGCAAGAGAACATCTATTTGGGTTAATATAACAAAAGCAAGTTGTGTTTATTGGGAGAAGGTACGAGTTTAGATAAAGAGCTGAAAGCCGGGTGTCTTCACTTACAACAGCCTTGACCAGGCTGCTAACTGGGACAAATGTCAAAATATAGTCTTACTAAAAGGTGATGAAAGGGAGAGTTTGGGAGCCAGAGATATTTCCCTGTCACTCACTGTTTCTCCAAACCACATGGAGAGATTATTTCTTTACTCCAAAGTCAGGGCACATCTCCTGTGCTCCTTGCCAGTCATTAGCCTTGTAGCTTTTGCTTTTCTCCTGCTGTATTTTTCAAGAATGGATATTCAGATGCTTAAATACACCTACTGTGGCAAATTCACCTGTACAATCTTAGTCTTTCAGCACAAGTGTCACCTTGGCCTCTTGATAGCATTGGTGAAGTTAGGTCTCAAAGTTGACCTGGTTGTTCCATCAAGGAACATGGGTTGATCCCATTCTATGAAGACATGGTGAGCTGCTCTTCCAGACTTTCTGTTCTGCTTCCCAATTGCTTTTCCTCATCTCTCACCGCACTGGGCTCATACTGGTGGAGGAACAAACACCCCGTGTGCCTGTTGGTGCAGTCCAGCTCAAGCTGACCATGAATTCAGGTGCTGGCTCTCACTGGGACCAGCGTGAGGGAAAGGCTATCAGGTCTATTTTGATATGCTTCAATATCCACTTTTCATTGTTGTAGGCCTCCCAATTTCAGTTTGCATTTCCACAGCAAATTGCCCCGTGAAATAATTCCCAGCAGTGTGAAGACATTGACAAATGCCAGCACTGCGACAGAGCAGCGTCATTACAGCTGGAGATTTTCTGTGTGTTTTATGTGGTTCATAGAGAATGCACACTACAAAACTGAAAATACTTTCTAGGAAAATGTCTCTGTTGACAATTCACAAGAAAGAAATGTTTTATATGGTGTAGTGTACTCAGCACGCCCCAGTTCTCATGGTCCAAAGCAAGTCTGGTTTGTGCGTATCATGTTCCTCCCTCACTTCTAGTCTTGACCCCATCTTGCCACCACATCAGCCAAGATGAAATGCCGTGCAGGGTATTCTGAGAGCCATACAACCACACTATGTCATGGGAGACCCAAGTGGAGCTGGTCAGCTGTTGGACGGGTCCAGGATACGATGCAGCTATAAAGCAGGACATCAATATCAAACCATGCTATGATGGCACCACTTCCTCTAAAGCAATGACAGCCAGGTTGATGCAAGTGATCTCCAGGCTTTGACCCAATGTGAAATCCCTCCATAGAGCCTGGCTCCTGGCTCAAAACCCAAATTTGCCCAAAATGTCATGCAGAGGCCCACTGTTCCTCTTCGAGTCTTGCTCCTGCTTACTGGATGAGGACAATTCAAGAGCTGTAACATTGCAATATAGTATATAAATAACTTTCAGGTAGCTCACAACTCCGTCTTTAAAAACATACTTTACAGCTCAACATCCTTGATTTCCAGGAACTTATGAATAGAGAAGATGTATTCTTCTTAGTAACTAAATAATATCATTAAAACCATTATGAACCCTGCAAAAAATACTCCTGTCTACCTAATTTAATCATGTAACAATGACTATTATTAACTTGTCTTCTGCTTTTGCCATTTGAGATTATGGCCCTGGATGCATGGGTAGCTATTATATGATTCATTTATTGTAAATGTGCATTGCTCTTAAGCGTTCGAGTGCCTATCCTTCAGTTAACTCCCTGAATTTATCCATTTCAGGGCAGTATGGTGAAACTGAAGAAGAAAATGAGGAGTTCAGGGAACAACTGAAAAATTAACCCCTGTCCTCACCATATTGATTAGTGTCTCATGGCTGAGTTCTCACGTCTAACTACACAAGAGATCCAGTGGCAGCTCTTCCTGTGACTGATAATATCGTTCTGTGTGGCTTCTCGAGTGTCTATAAAAGGCTTGAACTCCTCAATATCGTGGTCACCTCTATATGTCTGTAAGGAATGTTATATTTTCAAAACCTATAAGTTTCAGCCAACTTTGGCTCCAAACCCTCAGGCTCTCTCCTGCAGGTCCTCAGCTGCAGAGGAGAGAAAGCGAGTTCCTGTCTGTTCTCATCCTCAGATTTTGACTGCATGCTCTCAGACTTCACCTCAAAAATGTGGTATATTGAGCAGATGGCACTCCCTAATAGCGTGACTGTCTGACCTCCTCCCTCCACACACAGCTTAATGGAATAGGCCTCATTTCCTTAGGAAACTGGCTTCTAGGGAAAAAAAGAAATCCTCTACCTGTTTCTCTCCTTCCTTGGTAATAAAAAACCAGTGCATTGTTTCCCTGATCACGGATTTGAGCTGAACCAGACAAATCCATTGGAGTTCTGAAATTAAAAAAGAATAATAAATATAAAGTCTGCCTTACTTTTGGATTAAATCACTGCAAGGACCATATCAGCCTCAGCAGAACGTGTTGCACGAAGGCAAAGTCTCTGCAGAGAGCAGGGCTGGCGTAGAGCTGGCGTTCACCTGTGTCTGTAAGGGTGACTACTGAAGCTGCCAAATGTGCCTCCACCTAACTCTCATTCATGCAACGGCATTTGTCCTCTGCGCTACAGGAACAAATAACAATAGTTTCTACGCATCTCCAGCAGGAGACAATAGTGTTTCTGGTGTCAAAAAAAAAAAAAAGGAAACATTATTAGCCTACTTTTCTAATGAAATGGGGTACATAGGAGCATTGTGTGTGAATGTACATATTATTCCTACCCAGATCCTCCCTGGTGTTACTTTTTACCCCTTTGGACAATTCCGACCAAACCTGGCAGAGCCACAAAACTACTGATTTCCTACAAGTTTAATGAGAACGGACAAGTGAGCACGGTTGAAAGACCTCAGAAATCTCATATCCACCCTCCCTCCCACAACAATTCTCGTCTCCAAGTGGACAGCAACCCCCACCCCACCCTCCCCAACCTGTAAGAAAGCAGACATCTGTGTTCAGTTACTGCCACAACTATTTGTTTTTCAATCTGGTTTTATGTGAGAAAGTGGGATTAAAGATGCCAGACTCTGCTCTGGACGTAGGTGCTCACACAAGAGCAGCTCAGGTGCTCAGCTACCAAGACGTGTGATGGTATCATCCTGCCTTCTTGAGACACTACACCCTCATTAAAGAAGCTCTTGAATGAAAGATGCTCCATCTTTCACAGTAATAACATCTCTGTGAAGTTATTGATGTTACTATTGAAAATTGCAAGACAGATCCCAATTAGTGCTTGTAAATGAGACCAGCCAGAGGAAATCCCTCTTGGTGGGTGACCTGATCTCTGATTTGATTCCAATCACACTGCCACAAAATGCTGGCACCAGTTGTGATGTATAGTATAACCTAGCTGTCAGGGACAACATGTTTGAGAGCTGAGGTAATTTCCATGCTGGGTGGAAACTATTTTCACAGTGGAATTCTTGTATTTCATTAATTACAAGTTATTTTGCAAAGCAAATGGGTTGGAGGATATCCCCTCCCTGTTCCTGGGCAATGTGGTAGAGATGTATGGTCAGGGCACTGTGCCTGTTAAGGCAGCGATCAGTTCCCCGCAGCAACTTGCCACAAAATGGAGTCACCTGCAGGAAACAGAGGCTCAAACTGAACATCCCCCTCTAATCTCCCAGGCTCATTGCATCAGCTGTACAGAGGGGACAATAACATTACCCCCCCATTTCAGAGCTTTTTGCAAAGTCTGTATGTACTACTGTATAAAAACCAACATGGAGTTTGCTCTCTAAGAAAAGTCATGCCATCTTTAATCCCGGGGAGATTCTGATTGGACACAAAAGGACAATTTTTCACAATGAGAACAATCAGCCATTGGAACAATCTCCCCAAGGAGATTGGTAGATTCCCCAACATTGGGCACTTTTTAGACTCAGCTGGACAGGGTGCTGGGCCATCTTGTCTAGACCGTACTTTTGCCAAGAAAGGTTGGACCAGATGATCCTTGAGGTCCCTTCCAACCTGGTATTCTATGATTATGTTCTTCAGAGAAAATTTGAATGATGTGCTTTAAGTAAGACTAACAACTTCATGCCAAGGCTGCAGGATATAAAGAAATAGCAACTTACTCCCCTTCTAGTGAAAGGCTCCAAGGAGAAAAGGAACCTCTAATATCTGTAATTGAGCAGATCAAAGTCAAGAGAGAATAATATACAATTGTGGTAAAGCTCATAACTTTTAAACTTTAATGAAGTTTTTTGATTATTTTTTCAGACCCAATACAAGGAGCAAGTGACGAACATTGGCACCTGGTATCACGAGGGCTGCATGACACAGCCATAGCTCATAGAATACAAAATAATGAGATAGTGTGTCATTTACTGTCACTCGAGTAGGTGCTTGGGTATGTATTTTTTTCCACTCCTCAGAAACTGGGATTAAAGCCTCTACCTGAGATACAGAGTCTGTAACAATACCGACTAGTTGATATTTATTTTTTTTTTACATGGTTCCATTTTCCAACTTAGTTATCAGGAGGCCAGTATTGTGAGACAAAGTATAAAGAAAAGTGCTCTGACACCAGGACAAGCAGCTATTCTGGAGAAGTATCAGGGCTGTGGGACTATCAGAAACCCTAGTTACTACCCACAAAAACATACCTTGGGAATAACACTGAAAAAGCAGGGAAATGAGTAAAAACCAAAATCAAACTTAGCCGTATGGCCTAAGCTGTCCCTATCAGGTAGTGCTCAAAACATCTCACAGACACAAATCCCAGTTCTTTTGGAGATCTTTCACCTTACTTATCACTCATCCTAGCTTCTCTAGGCCTCTCCAGCCCCTAGGGGATGTCACTGGGAGGAACTTTTGGGGAAGATCCCTTTCATGCCCTGTCTCCAAGTGAGCCAAGTTTCCCCATCAGGCTGCCCACCATCACCTGTGCAACCTCCAACTCACCCCAGTGCCTTACCCCACACCTGCACCAGCTGCGTTTTCAAACCCCAGGAAGATTCCGGGAAGCAGCAGTTAAATGGTCACTACTGATGCACCAACAGACCACCAAGCTGAATTTCTCTGGCTACTCCTCATTGACCCGTCTCCCTAACTGGAGGAGACAGACTGCCTAGCACCCTAAATATTTTCATATTAACTTCCCCAGGGTGGTCAAGCCTGGGCTGTAAGACCACTGGGCTTTAACCCAGTTAGTTGAGGACCTTCACCCACCACAAAGTGTAAATGAGTTTATAGGAAATAGCTGAGGGTAAAGGCTAGGATGGGTGGGGAGGAAGACAATTTCCCCACCCTCATTAAAGGACCTGGCCTCCTTACTATGTGCCCTCTTCTCTTCTCTGGTGGTGGAGAGGAGCTGCTTTTATTGGGCTTGTGGTGGGGTTGATAAATGGGGTAACCCCTCCAGGAGGAAGGGAGGGGGCTGTGTCCTCCATCTCCTGTATCCTGGGAAGATGCAAACTGATTCAAAGGAAGTCCTGAATACTGAAAATGAGATTTCTGTTCAGGAAGGTAAGTTGTGATTTTTGTGCTTTGCTGCTTTTTTTATCTTTTTGTAGCTGTTTGAAGTGAAGGTAGACAATGTAGGCAATGCAGTAAGTGGTTGGGTTTTCTGTGGGGCTAGTAAAGCAAGTGAAGTGGGAAAGCTGTTGAAAGGCTTGGTTAAAAGGCATCTGCTTTCTGATGATTTGATTTTTGGGGGTTGTGTGTTGTTGTTCTTTAGGTTTTTTGTTTTTATGGATTTGGTTTTGGTTTTTTAATCTGTTTTTGAGGAGTCCTGTCTGTCTGCTGTGCCTCTTCTGAGAAAAGCAGTGCTCAAGGGTGATGTCTGTAGAGACCTCATTGTAAAGGGAGGAGGGTAAATGAGCGAAGCTGTAGGATGATGTGAAACAACGAAAGGGACAGAGATGAGAAATAAATATTTTCCCCTTGAATTCAAAGGCTGATGTAGGGGTGGGTATCACTTGAAAGGTCTTCCAAGCTGCTATTTAAAAACCCACCCTGTTATGCATCCCACCACTAACTTCTCCTTTTAGCTAGTAAAAAGCTATTGGCAGAGAGACTAAACCACGGTCTGAGTGCTAGGGAAGCCAAGGTGATGAAAGGTTGTGTCTCTTTTCCCTTAAGCAGTGGTATCTCTAACAGTACTCTTCAGGAGAAAAGGCAGCTGCTGGGAAGAAATTTCCTTGCTGTTGTTCAGAGGAACTGCCAAGTAAGCTTCTTGTGCCTCCCTTGGCAGCATAAGCTTGTGGACAGGGTGATGTATGAGATATTTGAGCTAATGCAGCAAGATTTTCTTCCCTAGGAGAAGCTAAACATGTGAGCAGGAGAGTAGGCAATGATGGTGCCTAGGGATTTTACCTAATTCCTAATGAGAGCCCAGGCTGGAAGGGAGTGAAATAAACTGAGTGTTAAAGTAACTGTGAGCCCCTTCTCACCAGGGAGGAGGTCACAACCTGTGTAATGCTGCACTGAGTGACCTGGCACAGCTGCCTCAGGAGGCAGTGTGAGAGATGGAGAAACTATGGGGACAGACCCCATGCAACGATGATTTCTCTATCCACTTGTGAGAGCAGCTTTTGGGCTGTGCCTGTAACCTCTGGCTAAAAAGCCATCTTTAAATGAATGTTAGTGGTGGGTCAATGGGGACGCTACTTGTTCCAGGAATGATCTCTCTTCCTTTACTCGCTGTTTCTTCTGGATAGATGGACCTGGTTGCCCCTGAAGGGAGGAGATGAATGAGGGATGTGGGTAATCACCAGATGGAAACTTTTGTGCAGGAGACGTGAAAGGGGGCGAATATTTGGTCACTTTTTCACTCAATGCGTTAGGTCTGGGATACGGGGAGGCAAGATGATCTCAATGGAAAATATTTCCAGGCATGCAACTAGATGTCTAGGAAAATATCCCTAACCCCTGAGGCTGCTGATGATGAGGGGTGCATTCCTATCTAAAAGGATGTGTTGTAGCTGGTGGACTGCGGTTTGGGAGAGGCTCAGGTGTGTTTTATCAAATAGCAAGTCATTCAGTTATCTGCTGCACCCACCCGTGTGTCACACTCACTCTGGACTTCAGATACATTCTGCAAACCATCCATCCAATACTTGTTTCTGCTGCTTAGGACTTGATTCAAGGAGAGCTTCTGTGAAAAGCGGCACTTTGCCTCCTTTCCAGGGAACATCGATCTGTCCGTGTGTCCTCTGCTCTTGCTGGGGAGACGCTATAGAGGAGCAAACTGTCGTCCTCCTCCCAGGAGCTGAAAAACTTCTCTCTGCATGGCCCTGGGAGGAAAATGTGAAGCTGAACTTCCCCACAGTTTAATCTTCAAAGCAATAACCTAATTTGCTGAAGAGCTGTGAGATATGGAACTGACCCAGAATATTAAATTGTCTCCCTGCCCTGCAGTGAATAAGAGCTACAGTTCAAAAGCCGAAGGCCCCTGTTATCTCCTGTGATGGATGCTCTCTCCTGATGAATGTCTCCTGTGATGCCACGTGCTGTCCCCGCAGATCAGTCTGGGGGGGTGGGACTCACATGGGAGTCCCAAGAGAGGCTCTGGGGAGCAGAGAAGATATTTCCCTTTCATAAGTCAATTGGTTGTGACAGAGGAGCTCCCTTTGGGGAAGCAGTGGTTGGTAATCTTCTAATTAAGTGTGCCCAGCTGGGCTCCCCTTCCTGGGAAAGCCTTAGTTCAAAGGATGGCTTTCAACTCTGAACTTCACAGTTGCCTGGTGTTTGAGAGTGACCTTACCCAGAACTCTAGTCTACTGCAAGCTTTTTTTTTTTTAAAAAAAAAAACGGAATTGAAACTCAGACCTTGAAATGATCCTTGCTTTCTTGATGGGATAAGGTCTTTGCATCATCTGCTTTTCCTGCAAGTTTCTCCCCCATTTTCCTGGTTGCCCTCTGTGACCTACCCCTAAAAAGCCAACCCCCAAATCCTCTTTTATTTAACCCACTGACTGATTTTAACTGGTTTTGGATGGCTTGAAGGCATTCGGTTCCACCATATCCAGTAATGACTTATTCCAATCGCTTCTGTAATTATTATTTCTGGTAAAGTGGGAATATTTAATCCCCAAGGTCTGTTAGCAAAGGGGGGAAAGTGGAGCTGGCTTCTCAGTTACTTTCTGGATTGCAAACCCAGGGCAGGATTTCCCCTGGCAGAACCAAGGGTAGGTGCTGTAAACCTTCTTGTCTGCATTACCATGCAATTGGGCTGTTGACCCTTCATCCCAGTGATCCACTCAAAATACAACTCCCTTATTAGACAGTGCCTTAGAGGATTCAGCAGCTGCAGTCACCTGCCAAAAGCTTCTACTTCACCCACATGCATGCACAAAAAAACTCGGCTAAAGCCTTGCCTGGAGAGAGCTGCCCTTTGCCAAGCCCTTCTTCAGTCCCATAACTTACTGGTATTGGTGTAGAATTGACTGTTCAAGTTTTGCTCTCCCAGCAGAGTGTGGGGTCAAAAGCGGGTGAAGTAGAGTATAACATAATTATCCCAGCTGCACACCTGTGGCAGGAATTGAGGTAAGGGATGCTGATATCCTCAACCATACAATGTATATGCCAATGTAGGAGGTTGAGGGATGGAATGGGATGAACTCCAGCTTGGCCAAAGGCTTTCTCTGGTCTGGGTAGCGGACAGAATTGTGTAATGCAGAGGACAGGAGGGGCTCTCATCATGTGGAAACAGTGACTGGGCCTACTCTTATTTATTTCTTCGTGTCCACTTGACATCTCCAGTGCTATCCCTTGGACTGATGTGTGGCGTCTTGACGTCAGCTTGGGGGAAACTGGGATAGGATGTTTTGCCTTATAAGAGTGAGAAACAATAGCCTCTAGTCTGGATTTCAGCCACCTGTCTGTGTAAAAATGGAGGATGGTGTTCTTATGAGACCTCAGATAGATGCTTCTTGGGGAAAAACAAGCCACCTCCTACTGTTTATCATTAAGAGAAGTGAGTTCACAGATCTTCTTTCTTTTTTTTTTATTTTTTAAATTGGAGTATTCCCAAGGAGGGAGCTATACTTTTGTGGAAGGAAGGTTGTGTTGTAGGCTGTTGCGAGTGGCACCTGCTGACCCCCACCAATGATGGGAGACTTGGTGTGGTGGCTCAGCAGCACTGGTGCTGCATGGGTTGCTCCTTGATGAGCAACCTTGTGTTGTCACACACCACCTCCTCCAGTCACACATCTGGTGTGTAGACAAGATGATGTAGTGCTGTTGGAAATTGAATCTGCCATGTAAATTCTATAGTAGAGCAGCTTGAAAGGTCTGCTGGAGCTTGGAGAGAGCCCTTCGCAAGTCTCTTCCTAAGCCCTGGCAAGGGGCTGAGTCATTCTCATGTCTGGGGTTTTCTGATCTCTCTGTGGCTCTTTCTAAAAGTTCTGTGCAGTTGGAACTAATGGATGTATGTTCCCAGAACAAAAAAAAATTACATCAGCCATTCCCATAAATGGAATTAAGGCCAAAGCCTCCAGATGTCACGCGTTGGTTTTTTTATCTCTGTTCGACTATAGGAACTCTTCCTTAACAATTCTCAGCTAATGAATAGAACAAAATGCAGAAATCTGCACTGGGTTATAAAGAAATGAATGTGTTTTTAAAAACATAATGCATGTTGACATGGGTGTGTTAGGGCTTGTGGCTGTATCCATCTAGGCAAGGGGTATATTAATAACACATGGTAGCTATGAGTGGTGCCTGTAAGACCAATTTAAAATAGCCTATAGGTATTCCATCTTGAATATCCTTTCTCAGCATGTGCAGAACATCTTTGCTGATGGTAACTCCCCTCCTGCGGGTGGTACTCATGCTGTTGTGCTCTTGCTCCCGTGATGGCAATGTGATGTGGGCCTCAGCCCATTAGCTGAAGGACTGGTCAGGACCCACTGCTCCTGCTGTGAGAACATCTTGATTGCTGGCTTCCTCATGCTAATCGAATCAAGCTCATTGCTTAATTTAATTGAAATAAAGAGAGATCTGATATGTGGCATCTGTCAGCAACCTCAGAAGGAGGTAGGGATGCGATTTTGTGTGGTAGGCAAGAGCATTTGAAGTATTTCCTAGAATGCCATATTTCATGGGAAATGCCTTTAATTATGTTTAGATGTTTCCACACTTCCGCACCAGACTGGGAGCGGGCTGCTCAGCTTGGTGCCAGTAAGGAACATCTCCTTTGTCGCGTTAATAAAGAAAAAAGTTGTTTTTTTTTTTTTAAAAATACCTGGTCAGGCCTTCAGTATTCACAGTTGGTTCCACTGTATTTTCTTTAAAATACAACAGTATGTTTATAATTGGTAATGACAAAATCCCTAAAGCTTGTAGCACAAGGCTACTGCAAACATATTAAGGGCCTTTTTGAGGAGAGGATGAGGGGTGACTTTCCTACCCAGTGTGCTGACTGAAATCGGAGCCAGTGACATAAGGAGGCTGAAGGCTGTGAAACTTTAACATCCTGATTGGTGAAGTCCTGCTGGTGAATGCCAGCTGAGGATCCAACTTCTGCTGGTTGAACATGGTGCTGATCCAGTACCAGACTGCATGACAGCTGGCTGTGACTGCCTTTCTGGCTTTGTTGTCAGGCAGAAGGAAAACTGAGGCTTTAGTTTCCCTCAAAAGTCTGAAAATCCTCAAGTAAATGGGTAGCTCTGTCACAGCAAGAGGAATACAGCTCATGTACCCAAGTAACAACTTATTCTCAGACGGATGGATGAGAGACTTGAGAGCCGAGCGACTGGCAGCTCCCACAGCTGGTGAACATGTTAGAGGTGGATGTGGTGCATCTGCCCCACTAGCCTGAACTAGTGTGAGCTGTGATGTGTGCCGACCTCCTCGACTTATTAAACACGAGCTGAAATTGAACTTGTATGAACCTGCTTCGAACTACAAAGGTGTCGCAATGACACAAGTGAATGCTTAACTGCATGTGGATTCTTTGTAAAACAGCTTCAAGTGTTGCGCTTGTGTGCTTCGTGGCTCCTGATGCGGGGCTGGGGGATGCTGGTCCTCTGCTGAGGGTGGTAGAGCAAATACCTGTGACAAATGCCAATCTTGATTGCCCGGCACAAAGCTGCGAGTTGTGGGGCACTGCTGGCACCACAACTCCTCTAAAGGAGGCAGGGGCAAGAGGCTGGTGTGATCAGAGCTCGGGAGGCGGTGAATGGGCAGATCTGGGAGGGGCTGCCTTGCTGCTTCTCAGCTCACCTGCACCAGCAGCTCCTTTTTTTTTTTTTCTCCCCTCCATGCACTTATTTTGTAATGTTTACATATCACTTTAATGCTTTGAAAATGGCACAGGCTATTTCCATGCCGATTTAAGTTATTGAAAGGATAGTGGCAGGTAACTACACTTCATTGGCTGAGTAGTAAGAAGCCCTGAGTGGGAGAGCTCCCTTGCTCTTACTTTTTCCAGGAGCATGTTGCAGCTTTAAAGCTCAGACTGCCCAGTGCTTGAGAGCACTTACATGCTAGAACAATGCATGAACTCATCTCTATTTTAACTGAAATCCAGGCTGGGTTGTTGGGAGCTCCTGTTTCTCCTCTTATCCGTGTAAATGTTTTATGAAGTGCATATAAAGTCAATAAACACTTCCTGTTTAACGTCTGCCTCGCTGCCTTATGAAAGATGCTTTATAAAAACATCAGATCTCTCACCCGGCACACAGCTTATCTCTGGTTCCCTGCTAAGCATGATATCAAAACTCGTCTAGTAGGAAAAAATATCTCAGCTTAAAGAGAAAATAAACTTGCATCTTCCTCTTAATGATGCTGCACAGATTATGCAGTAATGCAGCTTATTAAAATCGCTCTGAAATTGGATTTTGGAGCCAGCCGAGCTTCAAATCCTGATGGGAAGGCTCATGGGGGAAGCTGGTCTGCACCCAGTATGGAGAGTGAGCACCCAGCTTCTTTCTTTCTTGCTGCTTTTCAGCGTGACAAATGAAATTTGAATAATTGCTATGTAAACTGAGAGCAGTTGTTGAATCTGAGAGGGCTGAAAAATATGTGCTTTTCAGAGCTTTGTTTGCTCTGTTGCTGTTGTTGATTCACATTGATCGTGGCTGGAATCTTAATACTGTGGAATACGGCAAGCATTTCTGTTATAAAATAAAAGGTAGGCAGATTCCTGTTTTGCATGACTTTGCAAAGTTGCAGTTGGCATAGTCAAATTGGGCACAGGCTCCCTGTCTGAGGTGGCAAGAGCTGTCTGAGATATGTGAGAGCGCTGTGCTGCCAGCATCTGTCTGCACTTGGCCCAGGCAGTCCTAGGCCAAAGGTGGTTGCAAGTATGACTGATGTGATGCAGCTCCTAGCCTTGTCTTTGCTCGTCCTTATGTGTGAGCTGTTGGCAAGTGTGTCTAGCAAGTATTGGGCTTTGAGTTTTCTCTGCTTATATATACACACACACACACACACTTTCTTGTTCCTAGATCTCTGCAGTGCTTTCCTTCCTTTAGTTGAGGGGCATGGCCCCTGTGGGAGATGTTATTTAGACTCTTGCTCTTCTCCATCAGTTGAAATGTCACTTAAAGAGTGCAACTAACACGCAACCTATGAAGTAAGGAAGATGGCTTGGTGAAGGAAAACACTGATATTCTTTTTTTCTTAATGGTTGTGTGTATGTCTGTATCTTATCTTAAGATGACGGTGATTATTTTTTTTTTCAAACTCTGATCTTCTAGAAGAAGTTTCCTGACAATAATAGTGCAGTAGCTGGCTTGCTGCTGAGGGCCGCCTCCTCAGCCTTCACCAAGATGAAAAGACCAGCTTATCTGTAGGCCGGTGTATCAGGCCACTGTAGGGTTGAAGGAGGTATCAGTAAGTTTCTAGAGACCCTCTACTTTTCTTCCTTCTTTCTGAAAAGTAGCTTAGCCACAATTGCAAGTAGCAAGATCTGTCATGTGCTCTTGGGTGGAAGTGCTAAAACCTGAATTGGTATAGTAGGGGAAAAAAAAATTGATGGAAGAATTTACTTTTTGTTATCAGGGGACTTGTTGCTGATACCCTCAGTTTTGGGAGCGCTCGTGTAGTTGGCACGTTGAGCTGTGCATCCACTGAATATCTAAAGCGAAAGCCACTCACTGCGCTAAATGGTGTCTGCTGGGACTAAGCTGGGGGACGGGCACTCTGCCTACCTGTACCTGATGAAGCCGCTCTGTTCTGTGCGGCCTCAGTCCTGATTTCCAGGACGCCTGCACGATGGGCCATCTCTGCTCAGCCATTCAGCAATTTTAACTTGACTTGCATCTTCACATAAGGTTAAAAAGGACTCCGGCTTTATTCCAGCTGACTGTAGCCCAGATACTAGTCATGAATTTAGTGACTTTAAAAGTCAAGTTTATTCTTTTCCATTCTCCACCTCGAGCTTGGAAACTGCAACGGAACCTCTTGTGCTCCTATTCTAGCCTGGACTGCTGAAACAGTTTTGCTTGAAAAGTTTAGTTAGAGCAAAACCTAGTTCTGCCATCCTCTTTGCTTTTTTATTTCTGATGGCCCCTCCTGTAGACAACTGCATTGGACATGCCTTTGCTCTTGCAGGAGAGCCCCTGCTGTTCAGTTACAATGCTCTGATGAGACCTTACAAGTAATGACCTCTGTGCTTTGCCCCATGTAAGAGAGACTGAGTCGAGATGAGTTTAACAAATAGCCCCTAGCATAGATGCTGTTTTATTGCTCTCAGGCTCTTTTGTGCCATTATAGTTAGTTAAAGGACAGACTTAAGATAATGCCTTCCACTCTGAATGTGTTGTATCTTATAAAAGTGAACAAGCTGTGAACAGACAAGGCAGCAGCAAAGCTCTTGGAGATGGAGCTGTCAGGACGATGTTACTCTGCGCGTGTGACTGCTTGCTAGCTTATGCAAATCTGAACTTGAATTGGGCTGGGCTCCCTTGGTTCAAAGGATATCTGCTCAATAACCCCTCAAATGAGCTGGAGATGGTTCCCATCTCCAAAGTGCGTATGAGGAAGGCTGGAGATGGGAGGTGCTGACAGCATCCCATCCCTTGCCAGGGTAGTTATGTGCAGCCATGGTGAGTCTGAAAAGATAGAATCTGATACCCATTTGGATGTGGTGAGGTCACATTGTGAAACATGGTGTCTCTGTTGTCAACTCCCATCTCATCAACTCCAGGTCTGAAGGAACCAGGATGTGTGGTAGCTGGAGCCTGAAGAGGGCTTGTTTACTTTTGAATGGCTCTCACTCTGGGTGCGGATACAATCTGCTGTTGCTTTTTTGAAATAACTTGCATGACAGTGGGGAAATGCCTTGGTCCCTTTCCGACCTGGAGGAGGGACTAAACTGGTGTTCTTAATGCTTCATCTGGCTGGGGAGCCTGTCTCCCCGATGCCTTTAGGAGATGAGATCTGATTAGGAAGGTTTTAGAAACCCTACAGCAGGTCCTAGCTGTCTGCTCTTGCTGGCATCCAGTTTGCAAACGGCAGCGCTATAAACTAATGCCCAAGAGACCAGTTGAGTGTGGCCCAGGGACAGAAAACAAGCCACAGTCTAGCCTTGGTTAACACTTTTCTGTTTCATGTCTGCATTCAAAGCAGCCTGCAATTGGGCTGCTGTTTGTGATCTTTCATCTGAAGCTGTGACACTCCCAGCGTGACCATACACGTCTTCAGAGGCCAGCTCTTCTCTTGCCTCAGAAGGCTGCTGAAATCTCAGATGAATTTTTCTTGGTTTTTGAGCGGGGCTGCTGTTACCTTGTCACTGCTGCTGAGTTTGGTGGCTGTGGGCCCTCCTGCTAGTAGGAGCTCTGTGAAATACAGGTCATAAAAAGACAGTTCAAAGGAAAATACTAACTTGGGTGTAGCTCTTCCTTTGAAAGACCTGTATGTTTTTCATTAGTGTTCTGGGGCTCCATTTTAAATCTCTGTCACTTGTTAAAAGCCTTGAGGTGAGACAGAGGATGCTTGGTGGAAAAAGTATGGTCATGATGGCAGTAGGAAAGTAAATGTTTTGCTAGTATCCCTTGGCTAAGCACAGTATGGCAATGGAAGCTGTTTGAATGCTTCTCAACCCTTTTTGGGAAGTCACTGCTGTGTAGCCAGTCTGTTTGCGTGGTCTACCTCACCTTGAGGTACTTGGGTAGGCAAGTGCCACTATTTTAGATCCATGTTTCCTTGCTGACTAGTGCTCACCTATCCCCAAAATCTCTTGGCCTAAGTAGAAAGAGTGTCCTAGGCTGTGAAAGATGACAAGACAAAAAAAGAGTGCATGCACTTGTCTACTGCCAGTATTACTTGTTGGGGACTTGCATCTTGTAATGCATCTTGTAAACAGAACTTGCATCCTGGAATGCAAAAAAAAACCCCAGCAAACAACCCTGCAACTTTTCCATGTTCTCTGTAAACGGACTGTTTGTTTTTTTTTTTTTTTGTTCCTCTCAATCTCCTGGAGGATTGTGTATTGTCTCTCTCTGATCGCTATCTCCTGGCAGGTGAGTCAGGGTTTCCTTTGATTTGACTGCATTTAGAAACTGTAATTCTGCAAGGAAAGCTTGAGATCTGCAGCTGTCAGAAATGCCACTTGGTCCGGGTCCAAGTGCTTGGAGGCAGAAAAGCTGGTATGGGAAACTCTGTGTGTGCACCGCTGTGGCTGTCTCGGTCCTCTTAAGAGAAAAGTGAGGAGGTTATGAATAAAACCAAACAGGGGATGCTTGGCAGGGCTTTGATAGAAAATCTCTCTCTCTCTCTCTCCATATATATATTCCCTTTCAGCCAAATAGCATAGCTGTCTTCTCCGTGGGACCAGCTATTACTGTAAGGCTGGGGGTGGGATGTTAATGTAAGTTGTGGGAGAAGAAATGTGATGCCTGTGAGGTGCTGAAGGCAGCTCATGCTGATCCAGGCTGATAAAGCTGATGTGGTGCTGTGCTATGGGTCTCTTCATCCCCCTTCCTGTCTGTGCTGACACCAGGTACCTCCTGTAACACATTACTGGGGCTGTGGGTTGGACAATGATAAGGCGGTAGTAGCCCTGGTGGGGTTTAAACCCTCTGAATTGTGGTGTGCCACGTATCTCCATAGCTAGGATTGTCCAGGAGACATACAGCATGTGGAAGCAACATGGTGTTTATGCTCTGTGGGACACAAGAGCTCTTACGAAGGCTGGTAAGAGACTGCATACAATCAACTCTCTGTTCCAGCAATGCTTCACCTGATGACCTCTCTGGTGCTGAGACTCAGCTGAGGTGCCTGAATGGTCTTAGAGAAGAAAACATATGTGATGCTTTCTTATTCCAGTCTCACTTCAAGAGCTACCCACCTCAGGACAGCTTTTTTGCAGGGCCGATGCCAAGGGAGGAAGTATGTGAGATCTTTGCCTTGGTCATCTTGCAAATGAGAGACAAAAAGCCCACAGCAGCATCCCTGTAGCCCTGTTCTGCATAAAAGTACCTGTCTTGAGGTCACTCTGGGTAAACTTTTAGGCCTGGTTTTAAGTTTCCTTCAGCAAAAAAGATACTGTTGTTTGGTCTCATTCTGTGACATGACTCACCGGTGCTTTCAGCAGCAAGAATGGCAGAAATAAGCAGCATTTCTTACAATGTGATTATTCTTAATTTGTGCAGGGTAGAGAAGTCTGGGGTGAAATTGTACTTCACCTGTGTGGCTGCTGTCCTGAAGAGAAAGCGCCTTTAACTTCTTGAGCAAAAAGATTGTCAGTCTTACATTAGTAAAAATCTAAATTTGAATTGTAGAATAAATTAGGTTGGAAGGGAGGCCTGGAGGTCTCCGGTCCAACCCCTTGCTCTGAGATCGGTGGGTTTTAAAGCTAGGCCATGTTTCTAAGAGCTCTGTCCAGTCAAGCTGTGAGTATTTCCAAGGATGGGAGACTCTCCCACCTCACTTAAACACTGTCATTGACAAAGAAATAAAAAAAAACCCTCAAATACTATTGAGTTGGCATTTCTACTTTAGTGTTTGTTGCTGTGCACCTCTGAAGTATGTCTGCTATATTGCCTTATGCTAGGTAGCTGTATGCAGCAATGAGATGCCTCCTTAGCCATTTCTCCAAGCTGACCAGACCCATTTCTTCCACTCTTCTCATACACTGTACGCTCCAGTCCCTGGTTCTTCTGGTATTTCTCTGCTGGTTTCACTTCAGTTTGCCTCTTGTGCTGGAAAGCTAAGAACGAGATGCAGCACGCCCAGTGTAGTCTCACAAGTGCTGAACGGAGATAATGAATTACTGAAAGTTATAGACAAGTTTCCATAGCCATGATACCTGGCAGACAGTGCTGTGTCTGAAGATGCAGGGGGGAAGTCCACTGCTTCCTAAGGCCAGAACTAGCATGCTGTCAAACAGAGGTTGTTTGAGATGTTGTCAAGTAGAAAAATCTGAATTTGGTTCTGTGTTGACTTCTAATGCCTGTTAGAGCTGCTTGCTTTAAGACAGTGGGTTAAAAGCCTTGCAGCACTGTACAAGAGGAGTGTAACTTCACTGGTTGGTTATCTCTTCAAAAGTTCCTCCTGCCCTAGATAAGGCAGAACACAAAATAGCATAAGGTCAGACAAGTAAGAGCTTAAACCTTACTATGAATCTACAAAGGAATGGCAGTGATGTTATTTTGCCTTGACCTAGACATAAACACCATGGGCTCTTGGTTGCCTGGAAGGAAAATGTTCCTCTACTGCAACCAGGTTCACATGTGCCTGTGTCAAAAGGAGATGTCCCGTTCAGATACCCTTCATACATGATGAGCAAAACCCACAGCTTTAGCTGTTTCTCCGGATCTTGCTAGCCCAAGGAAGTGGCTGATGGCATCCTACAAGATACTTCAAGAATAACAATAACCACCCCACATCTCTGGTATCAGTGCATCCTTTCAATAGTTTTAAATATTGGCATTTCCCCACATAACTCGCTTCCTCCTCTGTTCCTTTAGGAGAGATGACGCACTTGCTTATGAGGGAGGTGAACTGATGCTCAGGCTCATTCTTGTCTTGCATTAAGGTGATAAACAAAAGGTTTAAGTCTACAGCAAACAGGCTGTAGCTAGGTATCAGCTCTCAGATTAGTCATAATTGAAAGGCGTAAAACTTTATGCACCAGCTGCTGCTTTAGCACTAAAACAATTGGCTTCTCCAGGCAATTAGCCTGTTGACTTTTGAGCTGAAGGCTTTCACCTGCACAGACAGTGAGACCAGAGTTCTCCTTGGGTGATTTCCTGGATTCCTTTGTATGTGGCCAGGCTTGCTCATGTGGCAACTCAGCCTTGGCCCTGCCTTGTTTCCTAATCTGGTGGTAACTTTGGTGTGACAGACACTTCTTTCAAGTACAAGTGTCTGTATCTAATGTCTCATTAGGATTTCAACAGCTTTATGCAAATGTTTGTTATTGTCCTAAGAATGTCTGAACCCATGTCTGTTAAAGCTTGCCTGTGCTTCCCTTTTTGTTAGGAAGTCAGATGAGTATACTTTGCTCCAGGTCTGCTCTGGTGGGAGCAGTTCAGGCGTTGATATATCTGCCCACAGTCAGTGGTGGTTCAAAATGGGCCTGTCTGGGATGGCTGATTTATTGCTTGGACCAGGCTGCATGCTGTCTGAAGCTGTCCTCAGGACTGTGTCTTTACAAGCCAGACAGCAATGTCATCTTGCTAAATCAGCAGCCAAAGGTGAAATAAGTGAGTGCTGTGGTTTTCTTCTTTTCTAGCATACGGAGTTTCTCCTAGTTTTTATCCATAATGCTGTGACAGTCCCAAAACTTCCTGTCCCTTACCGATGTGTTCAGCTGCAGTTTTCCTCTGCTTCTGGGAAGGGGGCAGAGCACCGCAGCTGGTCCCTGGGACAGAAATGGTGAGAGATAGGAATCCCCCCCTCCAACATATCTGGATCTGCTGGTGTTGATGACGATAACTATTTGCAGTAAGGTCTTGGATTCGAGTCTGGCATCTGAATGGTTGGAGCCTCCACACATCGACACAAACATCGATATCTTTGTATGTTTGCTTGTGCAAAATTATCCTTGAACTGTTGGTTTATTAATCTCAATTCCTGTGTTCTTGCAGTTATAGCTTCCCTTCAAATTAGTTATTCTTCTCTTGAAAAGCAGGGACTTATCTCCTATGAATAGGAGAGTTTGGCTTTTCAGGCCCCATCAGCCCACTGGCATTGCCCTCCCCTGCCCGCCGCCCCCCCAAGATAAGGGAATTAAGGAGTGAGTTTGTAATAACAAAACAGCACAGCGATGCTCTGTGTAGCAGAGATGAAATGGCTGCTTTGTGTGCTGGAGGCTTGTAGCTGACAGCTTGCTCAGCCTGGGGATGCCTTTTATTTTGAACCGAAATAAAAATAAATGTCAAAGTCTTCACAACCTGTTGTTGTGACTGAACAAGGTATTTCGTCCTCAGAAATGTTCCCCTGGACTCTTGTGCGCCATAAGCTGTCACAATCTTTGAAGAATTAAATTTGATTGAGCCCCCAGCACTGTCTGCATCCAGATCTTGTCACTCCAAGGCCTATTGCAGTCTCTGCACTGGGTATTTGAAGTAGGCTAATAACTATGTAGGAGGTGCTCTCAACTGCTTCTCCCCCTCAAGGAAGCTAGGGTTTATGTAATGGTACCACGTGTGTCCTTCCTCTAACAACCAACTACAGCCCAACTTGAGAGGTGATCTCAAAGCCTTTTACAAGACTAAAAGGAAAGGGTTGCACACAGGAAAATAACTAACTAGCATCCCTGCTAAAGGATTTTTCCTTGCACCGTAGTGGATGCTGAGGAATCCACCTGTGAATTTGAATCCAGGGATAAATCTAAGTCACTGACTCTTGCTCTGCTTCTCAAGTAAATACTTGTTTACCTGGCCCTAGTCTCAAATAGTAGCCCTGTCCAACTTGGATTGTGTAGCAGCTTCTAGCTAGCGCCCTCCCCCTCCCAGTTCCTTGATGAAGTTGGAGGACACCCTTTGAGTGCTCAGAGCACTGCAGTCTCATTAGATAATGTTTGCTTGGGGGAGCGTGGTTGTATTAGACTTTTACTTTGATAAACTCCTTATTTCTGTATGGTTGAACCTTTTTCCCTTGGCTGGCGTGTTTTATGATGAATGATGGTACATGACAGGATAGTAAAACTGGTTTGTAGTGTAGTTGACATGAGATGGGCAGCAAGCTGTGCTGGGAGTGGGTGCATTACGCCCTTCCCCCCCCTCCCCAAAAACTTGGTCACTCTGATCTTGGAGCATGTGAACAAAGCAGTTGTGCAATTGGGTTTAAGGATACCAGCTTGCAGGAAAAACAAGCTATTTGGAAGAAGAATATTTTGGTGGACCATGTTCCTGTTGCTTCAGGAAAACGGGCTACATCCAGGTTTTTAAGACTTGTGAGCAGATGGATGAGCCCAAGAGGTTTTTGAGAGGGCTTGCTGAAGTTTCCTGAAGCACAGCCTTTGTGTGCGCACAAGTACATGTAAAACCTGAAACAGCATATGGCTGAACTGAGAGTTGAACCTTCCCCAATGGTGTTGACTAGTTTCTCAACTCGTTAGGGCAATATCAGTTTATGTAAGAAAAAGTGGAAGTGGGTGAGGTTATTCTTAAGACTGAGACAGCTTCCTGTGATTAGGATGCTAAAACGGGTAGCGGTGCCCTTCTAAGAAACAGGAAAGCAAAGGAAGAGCTCTGCAGCTGTCTGTCCTGCAAGGCAACATGCCTTCAGGAGCTCACTGCACAAGCACAGAGGAAGCAATAGTGTTTAGCTTGTCTATTCATAAACCTTGCCACTCAAACTTGGTTGATGAGACTATGTTTTAAAAAAACCAACACAGCTGGAGGGAAAGGACCTGGCACCTGCTGCTCAATCCCTTTCCAGTAAGGAAAAAGTTGTGATGAGATGCAGTGACTCATATTGGGATGAGAGGATGGATGTAGGATTGTTCTTAATGTCAGGTATGGAGCTATTGGATCTGGGCAGAGCAGCACTTAAACTTGATCTTTGTCGTTGAAGTGGGAGAAATGTGACATACATGGGGAACTTATGTTGGACTGCTTAAAGCTTAATTAGAAGGCTCTTAATGCTGTAAATAAAGAACTGATCCCTGAGGATGGGATTGGGATTTTTAAGATAGCTGATATAAGACTTCAGGATCTCCTGAGGAAACATCTTGTGGAAAAAGCCTGTGGAGTGAGAACAGCATCCCAACTACTCTCAATGGCTGGAAAGCCAAGAGGTCATCAACTTAACTGGATGAGATATTTTCTCTAGCTTGATATCATCAGATTCAGAGGGTGTCCTTTTTACTGTTCTGCAAGTCTTGCTATTACCTTTACGCTTACAAGGAAGATTTTAAAAGGGGTTTGCTGTGCCCAGCAGTTGTTATAAGGATGATCTTGCAGAACAAGTTGAAGTTGTTTGATATATTTGGGTCTGAGCTGAGACCACTAACAAACACTTGGCTTGGCAGAGATTGGGAGAATGACTGTTCAACCTGTCTTGTACTAAAAGCACAGCTGTTTAAAGCACAGTAGGATTATAGAATTGCTAATGAGGACTCTGCCTAGGGTTGGGGAACTAAAAAAAAAATCTCATTTATGAAGGCAATCCCATTGTAAACAAGTTTTGTAGTCTCAGCAAATAGACACTAAGTGCCGTCAACTTGCAAATGGTGAAACTGAACTGCAAGGGGTAATATTTAGGGGTAGACTCCTGTTCTGGACAGGCTTCATTACCTTTCTGCAAGCCATTAATTCAATAAAGCACTGTAACAGATCCATTTCTACCTCATTTTCAGATGCTATCATATGCTTTTATTGTACCCTGAATAAGGTATGAAAAAAATTGTGTGGATGGAAAACTGGGAAGGGCTAAAAAAACAAGATAAAAGCACATAAAATTATAAAATTGACCTTCTTAAGAGTGTGGGCTGTCAGAAGGGGAAGAAAGAGCTGCTGGGGTCAGAACTGAGGTTAAGTTTGCATAATGTATGCCTCTAGTTGCTTACACTTATAATGTAAACCTCAAAACACTTGGCAAAATTCTTCCTCTTCAACTCGAAAGTGAGATTGAATAAACCGAGGAAACCCAATCTCCACAGAAAGAGGTGGTATGTTACTCTTGGTTACAAGTAGGTTTTCTGCTTTAAAGATCTGGTATGCCCTTCATTAGAAGCAGGTACACTTGGCTTTCAGCATCAAATGGTGAAATTCTCAAATACTGCAATTAGGCCTTTGCAGCTGCACTAGCAGAACTTCATTTTAAGCATTAAATGTCATAGTTAAGTGTTACCAGGCTTTGTTTGAGGCTTCCCTGAAAGAAGAGGCGATCAGAGTTCTGACTCTTCATACAGCCTCTACCGCACAAGTAATAGTAGACTCCTTGAAACTTGTGCATGTGTCATTGACGTTGATATGAGCTTAGGACTGGAGATGCATCCTTCATCTGAATGCTCTAGACATCAGATGGCCAGGCACTTAACTGGCTAGTTGTATCTATAACCTTTGCACCCTGCATGGCTAGTGTACAACTGATTTCCATCTTTTGGTACTGTGTAGACCCCATCACTAGAGCTGGAAATCTCTGAAGCAATTTGTATTTATCATGGTAGAATTATCTGTTGTTGGCTTCACGCAGGAAGATGTAACCATAGCTCATGCTTTTCCATCTCTGTTCCCAAACATAAAGGGAAACTAAACAACAAGATATAAGGTTATACAAATGTTGAATAAGGCTTAGCAAACCCTTCTGTTTCAGATCTGTTTCCCTTGAGCATAATGCCCAACACCCAACTTCATGCCAAATTGTTAAAAACACTCAGGCCACAAAAGCAGCACTCTAAAGCACAGAATAATTGAACGAATGCTGTATGTTTTATGGTCAAATAATTAAAGACTGACTTACACTCTTTCACTCACAAAATAAGAAAAACTTGCAGAAGCTAATTCCTGCCTGCTACTGTGAAAGTATTTCTCAGTGTGCCTCTGGTGTCAGTGTTGTCCATCAGCAGGTTTGCATTTCCAGAGCTGCTGGGCAGACTCTGCTCCTGAAAAAAACAGCCTCCAACAGCAAAGGGCTTTTCCAGTTGAACAGCACTAGACATAAAAATATGCTTTGGCCAACAGTGCTCTCCTGACAAGGAGAATAGGTGAAATGAGGATTCCCCCATGATATAGAAAGGCATATTCTGTGGTGGAGCCAATAGAGGACTTCTTGCCACATCTGTCTTGATACTGTCCCTTGTTACAACTCTTTGGTCTTCCCAAGATGCTACTCTGGCCTACTGGCTTCAGACTTGGATTTTTAATCTTTTTCAGTCACCAATTCTCTTGCTGTATCTCCTGCTGCTGCATATTTTCTCTTCTTTTTTACTGGCTCCTATTCATTACCTCCTGCTTGCCCCATACCTGCTTCCAATTTTAGCCAGCAAAGCCAAAACCCTTGAGTCTTAAATTCTAAAGTCTAAGGGTTGTTGAGCATATGCAATTTAGTTGCTTTTTCTCCTCCCCTCAAAAGGCTTATAATTTGCCTAGATTTTTGGTGATGACAAAAATTAAATTTGACACAAAAAGCTATCCCCTGCTCATTAAAGTCCCAGTTCTAAATCATGGGTCCAAGGCTTTTTTTAAAAAAAGTCACCAGAAATTGAACAAAACAATGTGTTTATTCCCATGCTGCTTTCTGAGAAGCAGTTGAATTCACATGTTCCAAAACAACTCTGCCCGAGGCAGACCCGGCTAGCATGCAAGCTCCTATCTTGAACAGCCAGGACTTGGTGAATTTATAAGCAACTGAAAACAGTACTGGGAAGGGTTAGGCAGCCTTAATAATATTGTCTAAAGATGCAGTCTTGGAAGTAAGATTATATCTTTAAAAAGTCTCCTAAATAAATAAATAAAATCAAGTCCTGCTGAATTCCCATAAGAACACGAAGGATTTAATTCAGACTTGCCACACTCTTGTGTAGACCTCCACAGACCCCACATCATTCCTGTTTAAATAGACCAGTATTCTTGAATCTACCACAATAGCACAAAAGACAAATGGAAGTGATTGTGTGCTTGCGAGTCTATTTTCTTTAATGGATGCATTTCAGGGGTCATGGGCCATGTGGCCCTCCCTTAGATATACAATCAGACCCTGAAAGAACATTGTCTGCTGGAGAACTTCCTCTGACACACCACCCTGCTGAAACAGCATGACAACAGCCGTGTTTCATTTTTCAAAGAGCTGCATTCAGCCAACTTTGTAATTAGGACAATGAGGAATACGTATCTCTAAAGCAGCGTGTCTTTTAATAGTTGATTTATTTTTAAGAATGGGTGTGATTCAACAACTTTTTTAAAACTTCATCTCCTACTGTCTGTATCTTAAGGAATAAGCCTGGTGTTGATCTAGTGATTCTTTAAATGGAAGGCTGGAGTTGGCCAACGTCACTGTTTTGAATGTATTTTTATCAGTGTTATACCAGTGTCTGGGTTCTCAAGACTTGCTCCTTGGCCTCTCTATTACCATCAGTCTCACAGTGTGTTCGTCTGACCTATTCAAGCGAGTGCCTTGCAATGGAGATGTTTCCTGTGAGAGGTTAGTGGCATTTGTCTTGTCTGACGTTGGTGCATGAGCTCTGTGATGGCCAGCATGAGTGCATGCGCGTTAGATAGCGCTGTTGCAAGGGGGCTGTATTCTCCCAATTTGGGGGTCTGAGGGGGAGAAGAGAATGTAGAGTGCTGGGGCTTTTGCTGCCTGGCTGCCCAGGTAGGGGGTTATGGTGTATTGCTTGGTGCTTCACAGTGAGCTTTGAGAGAATGCTGTTGAGGTACTTTTTTTTTTTCCTATTGGTTTGGCCATCATTTGTAAGGACTGTAGCCTGTTGGAAATTTCTGCAGCCCAAACTCCCCACAGGTACTGGTGGATCCTAGCTATCCCTCAGCCTGGATGGGAAAGAACAAAGGAATGGTAGTTGTGTTGCTAACTAGAGGTTCCTCTCTTCCCTCTGCTGATTTTTTTAAATGCCACATTTGTAGTACTGGAGTATGAGGGACCTCTGCCCAGATCCTCTACTATGCTAGGGCTTTTTGCTCTCCTGTTTCCTTACTAGGAGGTGCTGACCTGTGATTAATCCTTCCTGTACAACACCTCTAGACTCCTCTTCCCAGGCCTGAATTATGCTGGCAAGCAAGGCATGGTGCTGCCAGTAGGACTGGGCATTGGGTTTTGTAAAGGGAAGATGAACTGCAGTGGGTGACCTGTATCTGCTAAAATGGTCTTGAGTCTTCTGTCAATTCAGCTGCTTCTGTTTCCATCAGAACTGTCCCTCAGTGCTCCCTGAAGCTTTGGCTGCTCAGGTATGGTAGTCAGGCTACTGTTGTGTACAACTATCTTTAAAGCTGAAGCCCTATGTCTCCTTGTAAGTGCATCGGTGTATCTTTTGTCTTCCTCAGTACTTCCCAAGCTTCTCATGCTCTGAGACTTAAAAGCAGTTGAGTGTTTAATATGCAACTTGGGATGAACACATGTGCCAAGCTTTGAGATGAACGAAGTTTACCACCAGCTTCCCCCCTCTGCCCCATTAACTGGTCACTTTAAATTCAAGCTGAATTTGTTGATGGAAACTTAATTGCTCTTGGCATCTTAGGTGGGCTGAGTATCTCCCTGATAAGTCCTTGAAGGGTCTTGCTTGTAATAATGTTCCTTGGTGCTTCGTGTGGGTGAACAGCACTGAACTAGCAACAGAGCTCCCTGGTAACAAGCAATGGGATTAACAAGAAAAATAGCCAGTTCTCCTGCTCACTAGCTCTTACAAAATAGCCTTGTAGCTGGAGGAGCGCATGTCTGGATCAGGTGTGACCTGTGTTCAAATTGAAGTAGCCACTTTGTGGACCTACAATACAAGTCTTATTCTTCTAGTATGGTCTCAGCCTGGGGATCAAGTCTGCTCTGCAGAGAGCTGGAGTAGGTTCAGAAAGGGACCAAGAAAGAGCAGGCTGTGAACACAGGGAGAAGCATCCATTTCACATCCACTCCAGATATTGCTGACACCAGAGTAGTGAGAAAAACGCGCTCTTTGCTGATTTGGATTTTAGCATAACTGTCTTAAGAGCATTGTTGTTAATGTGGGATGGGGAGTAAACAGGACAAAGGATAAGGTAACTGTATTTTCTCAAAGCCTTAGTAGTATTAGAGGGTAGTAATAGCAGGCAAGTGTTGGTAACGTATTTTCTTTTTAATCTCCTCTAACTTTCAAATGCTACTAACAGTACATCTTGTACTGTTGAAGCTAGCTGGTTTCTCAGTACTCCAAGTTTGTGTGTATTAGTGCCACTGGGTTGCCTGCCTAGAAAGGCTTCAGCTTCTGTGCTGAAGGAGTTGAGGATTTGCCTTACATACAGGCAGAACACCTTACATATAGGTGAACGTGTCCAGGTTGCAGGAGACCAGTTCTTGCGTGCCGAAAAGGCTGTTCAGTGCCTAGAAACCAGCCAGGACTTCAGCTGACCAGAAAGCACAAGAGCTGTCTCTAGATCGCAGACTTCAGAGGCTTTCTCCTAATGGTGCATTTGAAATGTTGTGTTGCTTTGGCCTTTAGTTCTCCCAAAGGAAAGGAGTCCTTGTGCTCATCTCTTACTTATTGCATATAGAGTTGTATGAATATAATCTAAGAGGAAAAACAAGTAGGGGCACAAGGCACAGCAATAAAAGAGTTTAGGTACTGCAATTGGAGCCTGGCTTTGTCCTTGGCTTGGGGTAAACAGTGTGGGATGAACTTGAGAGGGGTTTGAGCATCGGTTTCCATCGTTGTCAGGTATTAAACTTGGGAATCTGCACCCCTCTGAAAGAGGCAACTCCTGTAAATGCACGGTTACTGGCAACAGTCTAGCTTAAACTTGAGAGCGTGCCCCAGACATAAGTGTTTGGGTACTGGTGTCAAGGGAAACTGGTGAAAGTCATTCACACCCTTGGTGGGTCTGATGTGTGTAGGGAGTCAGTGTCATTTGGCCATGTCTCCATGTTGCGTGGTTGTATGGGGAGAAGAAGGTGGTCAAAAATAAGTGTGGGCAAGGAAAGGACCGTTTAAGTGTCCTCTACACAGAGGTAGGGGGATGATTTTGAAGATTGAAATTCTATTGGCAACAACAGAATTTTGTTGCTGACTCTTTTTATTTAATAATTTTGTTCATGCAGAGTAGAGAAACAGTAAACCAGAATGGTGGCAACTCTGCTGACAAAGCATTAAATACTTGTTTCTGACAAGTTAGGGTATTTTTTTGTTTGTTTCTGGTAATCACAGAATCATAGGGGTTGGAAGGGATCTCTGCAGATAATCTAGTCCAACCCCCCTGCCAAAGCAGGTTCACCTAGAGCAGGCTGGACAGGAACACATCCACGTGGGTTTTGGATATCTCCAGAGAAGGAGACTCTGCAACTTCTCTGGGCAGCCTGTAGAATGAAGATGTCCTAGGATGACTGAACAGCTATGACAAGCTATAGTACGGCTTCCCACTGCATTTTGTTTAAATGTATGTATGACTCCTATCTAGATGCTTAGGGGATGAAAACCGTACAGATAAGGTACCTCTGCTGGAAAGGCATTTGGAAGAGAGACCCTTCCTTTATGAGAAACTGAAATGATTTTTCCCGGCTGAATTAGTTTTTCTTAAAATGGCTTTCTCTTTGAGTGCTTCATGATGGCACTTAAATAACACTTTATATCTCAAAAGTACTGAGTATGCACTAAATCCTACTGTAACTATTAGGAAATAAAACTTCTGGCTATTGGCAGAAAATGAATGTGATGCTTCTGTATTTGAGTCTTTTACTAACTAAAATAGTAAAAGATGGGGGGGTCTGGCAGACAGTTATGTAGCCCAAGTGTGACACACATATCTAGTAAGGAGACCAATACAGACAGGAACAGAAAGCTTGAAATGAGGAGTGCTAATTCTCTGAGGCAGGTTTCTATTAACATGACTATTTCTTGAGTAATTTTCAGCTGTAGCTCTTGTCTCAGACTCTTCTATGTGGATATATTAATGGTACATGGTGTACCAGAGACTGAGAAATGTATTACAGGGAAGGGACATATCCACACTGTGATGTGGATTCTTCCCCCAGCAGATAAGGGTTTATAACCAGAATTGCCAAAATGCAAAGACAGAGACTAGCCATGCAAGGATGTTATCTGTGTTGCCGAAGTTGCTTTTAAATACGCAAAAAAACCTTTTTCTTAAGCAAACCTTTGGCAGAGGGGAAGAATAGATTTCTTAAAATACCAAGGTTTTTAGCTTAACTGGCATCCTCATCAGTTCATCAGCACTGTGTATTTGTGGGTGACAGCTCCTTTCTCCTGAAGGAAGGATTACACGTTTTGGTTTTTTCTTCATCACCATGACTTTAACCTCTTTTTGTCAGCTGATACTGATGTCTTGTTAGCTTGGTTTATTCCTTTCCCTTTTTGAAAACACTGCATTTTTCAACTCCTCTAGCAAGTTAGAAACCAGATTCATCATTAATTCTTGTTGTATTTTTGTATTGATACTTACACATTTCAAGTGTACCTCATTCTTCTTGCTGATTTCTGTGGAGGTACTAAAGCACTGTAAGTCCTTCTCTGCTTTTCTCTAGCTGCTATTAGTTGAAAGTAGGAATTCATCTCTCTTCAGGCTGACAGATACATCAGTAAGTTGTCACTTCCCTGCAGAACTAAAAATCTGCCCTGGTGTGTGAAGCTAACTATCAACCTGAGCTCAGTGTAACTTGATCTTCATCTGTGGTACTCTCTTCATCACCAAATGCCCCAACTCTCCTGTTCAACTCTTTTAGGGCTTCCTGTGTGCCATGTGTCTCCTGTATCTTGCTTACTGTTCCTGAGAGATAGCTTTTCTCCACTCCACTTTCCACCTCTGAGAAGGTGGATTGCTTACTGATCTAGGTGTGGTTTTTATATGCAGGCATCTGTTTATGACGTTTCTCTCTTGCTATACGTGTATCTCCCCTGGGAGGCTGGTTAACTATGACATTTGTGATGTAAGGCAGTTCCTTTCAGAGCTCAGATAGTGTTCGTCAGAAATGATACTTGACTCTGGAAACAAAACAGTTGGAAGCTGAGCCTCTCAGGAAAGTCTAATTGCTTAGAGATAAGAGTAGCTTTGCTTTCACCTTCAAAAGGCAATAGGTAACAGCTCTGGTGCAAGTTCATCAGAGTCTGCATAGAGCGTCGAGAAATCAAATGCCTCAATCCTGCAATGCCTTGACTAGCTGCTTTTAGCTCTATGCACTTGGTATCACACTTGTTGTCGATTGCTGTGTATTTAAAGTTCAACAGATGCTCTTTAGAGGATTGAGGTCTCTGCAACATAATTGTTTCCCTGTGAGGCAGAGGAAGAGGGGTCCCTTGCAAATGTTTGCAAAACTTCTACTAGAGATCCTAAGGCTTGGTCTGGGAGATAGGTGACTTTGTCCCCTGTGAAATTCCAGCTGAGTTCTATCTGCTGGCAGGCGGCAGGGGCTCTGGTAGAACATGGTTGTCATCCTATGCCATGTGAACAGTTAGGTGGATGCTGATGTGCTGATGCAGGACTGTTGCCTTCTGTTGAAAATGGTGGAAGGTGTGATGTAGGTACTACGTGCAGCAGTGCGAAGACTCTTGGAGGAGAAGAGGTCTATGCGTGTGACTGACCCTGACTCAAAGTTCACATGCAGACAAATATTAACTGGAGAGTATTCAAATGTCATGAATGTGCCATGGTCACTTGGTCTCTCCAGCTTTGCAGATGAGAGAATGTGAGAATGACATGTTTTTGGAGGACTCTTAAGGGATAGACTGCTTTGATATTTAAATACGCATCTGGGGAGGCGGGTAGTTGTGTGTCTTGGAGAAGAATGCAAGTTTATTTGCTTGCTTGGATGATTGCTCGACCACCACTTGTAGCGTGAAATATGAATTTGGAGAGAAACTAATAGAATGGCTCCAGTGACTGCAGGCAGATGTGGGGTGGGGCATACTGTCTCTGATGCCTATTTAATGAGCGCTGTTTTAAAGGTTGGATATAGAAACACAACTATGCATGCACATCCTCTGTAACCCTTACAAGGCCTTTGACTGCTGGATTCTTACTCAGTTGCAACTTTTAGTTATACTGAGCAGGTTTGTGTGAAAGAATGGAGGGGAACCTTGAAAACAGTGTCCTGGGAAGTCCTGGAGAGCAACACTGAAAGTGTGGCCTTGCTTTTCACTTCTGATGAGTTTTGGGGCCTTTTGAAGCCTTAGCTGTTGCTTGAGTGTATAAAAGCAAAAGTATTGCTTTTTTACATCCGTGGTGTGAGAAGGAGCAACCGTGTCCCCAGGGTGACAAGCCATCCAGCAGCTCTTTACGCAGAGTTACTTCTGAGATGAGGTGACAGGGTCTGCTCTACCTGACACAGGGCTGGACGACCACACAGAAAGGCAGCATGAAATACATCTGAAATACAATTTCAGATAAAACATACTGTATATCTGCAGTTTTAGCTGTATCTCGAGTCCAACTGAGAGCCAATCTGGCACTGACAGCTTAAAAATGAATCTATGGTAGGATTTTTCTGTATGCTGTCTTACTATGAATAAATACAATTGGTCTTTTCTACCCAAGCACTAGAAAAAGCAGACAGAGCAGGAGACAAAAATTAACGCCCACCCTATTTTGCCTGAAAACCTCTTACAAAATAAATAGTGCTTCATGATAGACTGAACTATTTACAAGTCCACTTTTACTGCAGATAAGAGTGGATGGGAAGAAAAAACAATTTTAATACCTCTATCTTTTTGACTTCTGCACAAACTGTGGGCAATCCAGAGCACTTAGCTGCAGGTCCACAGATGCTTTTAACATGAAAAGGTCAATAATGTCCACCAGCTAGTCTGTCTGCCCAAAACCAACTCTGCCACTGCCTGTAGGTCCCTCCATAAGGATGGGTTTAAAAGTAAAACCACTCCAGTTGCTCTGATTGCTTGTATCTGAGGTAACAATGCTTCCAAAGTTAGGAAAAAAGTCTGCTCATGACGTGACTTGCTGGGGTACTGTGATGTTAGTAAGATTTGTGACAACTAGTGATGACCTTAATAAGTGTGTTTGCCAGTGGAAAGTATGAAGCAGTTGGTGTTTAAAACAACATTCTAACACCTGCTTATATTACAAGGCATTATCTTAATATAGAAATACGGGTATTATCTGAGCACTTAAAATTAAATTTTACTTAAGGATCCCCCATGGTAAGGCCATATATCTATTACATAGCACTCAAAATAACCTCTCTTAGGTATCTGAAATGCCCTGTGGGTAGCTGAGCCTCTGGCTCATCCCGTGGGTCACTGCAGCAAGAATCTGCTAACCGGATCCACTTAAATCAACTCTTCCCTCAATGTCATCAACCATTTGGGACTCTCTTTCTTTTGAATAATATGCATGGCCTTCTGGACCCTCATCTTCTGGGGAAGCTGTGGGAGAAGGGATCAGCATTATGGCTTGTGTACTGTAGGCACTGTAATGTTCCAGAATGGTGGTGCTCCTTGCTGTCCTCCCCTCTAGCAGTGCTGGTGGGGCTTTGGGATGCTCTGTTCTGCCTGTGAGCACTCCTCTCCTGCAAAATGAGGGAGGATGACTGCATTAAGGAAGAGTTTGTTTGGGTTTTTTTTTCCCCTGTAACAGGGCATCCCCTTCACAGACTATAAGAGGGGTGAGCAGTCTGTGGTTGCACATCTTGCATGAGTCTTCAGTTAACTAATGCACCCGGATGTGTCAGCCTAAAGCATTCCTTCCATCTTCTCTGGCAGTGGTGTTTCTTTCAATCCAAATGAACTCTGAGATGAAATGCAAAACAACTCTTTGAAATTAAAGCTTCTTAAGCTTAAAGCACTGCAGAAGTCATGCTGGATTGCAAGATAGGTCTGTGTCTGCAAAACCCCCCTAAGAAGTCTCCCACGTGAGTAATTTCTGCCCGTTAAAAATCTAAAATTAACCCCTGGGATAACACCCCCATGTTACAACTGGAGAACAAACTTATCTTTTTTCTGAGGCACTGAGTGTTTAATCCCTACAGACTCTCTCCCTTGAGACACAGCTTAGAAATTTATAGCAGATCTGAGTGTCTTTGGAACTTGGGCTCCAGCAACTCTTTTGGCTAAATGTCCAGTTTCACATCTGACAAACTTTTAACTTGGAGTGTATGAAAACTAATTCAGAACTTATCCATCCACAATTCAAAAGGGCAGGAGGTCAGGCCCACTTCAGAGGGCCTTTTGTCGAGCAATCCTGCTCATGGGCTTGATGGCCAAATCATACTGCAAGCCTGTAGGCTAAGGTGGTGGTGTAGAGGCGGCATGAGAAGTGTCTGTGATAATGATGTGTGAGGTTGGCAAGGTTGCAAGGGCTAAATCATGTGTATAATCTCACAGGAGACTTCACTATGAAACTAACAGATGTCATAGCAAGGCCAAGAGGAATGCTAGCCAGAACTGAGCAGAGCAGATCATACATACCTATTCTGGACTTCATTTTGTTGGCTTACAAAAGCATGGTTGTTGCATGGTGGTCAGGGTTCCTCCATATGCTGTCCTTGGCTCTTCTGGCTGTACAAACATGACATCCCCAGAAAAGCCTCTGACACTCAAAGGCACTCATGCTGGGAGATGTCAGCTCTCTAAAATGTTCTTTTAGGAAAAAAAAAGCAGAACTCTGCAATTAAATTCAGTCAAATTCAAGATGTGCAGGACAAAGCAGGACACGCTGTGCTGTGTATTCTGCTGGGGTTTCCTTTCTTATTAAATGACTTAACAGAAGGAAGTCATAACCCATTCAGTGTTCACTCCTTTGTCTGGAAGAGTTAACTTTGCAGCACAAAAACAATCCGGCACAGCAAAACGATTGCATCGAGTGCAATGTAGAAATCCATTTGCTAAATGGTGGCTTTCTCAGTGGTTTTGTAGGGTGCCTATCTCTAAAGAGAAACTCTTATGCTACTGTGAGGGTCTTATAGATGTAGCAAAGTCCATTTTGAGAAATTCAAGACGTTTATAGTGTGTGACCTTGCTACAGACTGCCTTAAAGTGCAGCTACCTACTAAAATGGCCTCAGTCATCAGGTTGGCTTTTGCCGTCCCAGGAGCAAGGGGGCATGTGCCAGGATGGAGTGGGCAGGGGGAGCTGGATGTGAAAGACTTGTCACTAACAAACTGAGTAAGCAAAACAGACTGCACACTCATTCCTACCTGTAGGAAAAAAAAACAACAAACAAACCACCCCAAGCTGTCTAAGAGCTTCCTAGCTTCCCTTGGAAATTTTACCAAGAGGAAAATAACCAGGCAGCTTAACTGGCTCCAACCAGAGAAGTGAAACACAAGTAGAGGTGGATGAGACCCATCCAGAGGCAAGGATATAACCAGGACTCAAGAAAGGTGTTGGCAGACCTGGTGTCCCTTACTTTGGAGGAGATAAGGAGAAGCCCAAATGACTTCTCCAAGGTCAGTTAGTGCTGAGATGTTGAGCTAAAGGCTACACAAATTGATGGAAATCTGGAAAGCAATTTTAAATGAAGATGAACTAGCTGCAGGTGCTCTTCTGCAATGTACTTACTTCAGTAAGTAACCAGTACACCTGGTTAGAACTCTTTGAATCTAGGAAACGTTTGGAGGTTGCCCAGACTGCTTTTTTTGGGCACCCTAAGAAAGTCTCTTACATATATACATGCTTAAAAGCAGCAGATACATTTGCTTTGTGTGTCTCTGGCTTCCTCCGGATAGCTGAAAACCTAGAGAGCAGGCTTTGAAGGCCTGCTGCCTGCTCCCATGCCTGCTGCTTTAATATTTCTAAGAATTGAATGCTGTGAACAGACTGTTTGTGCTGGGAATATTGTGACGCTCAGAAGTGACACCCTTAATTGGAATCTGCCTTATAGACAAACTTGTTCACTAACAAAACACGGCATTTCTTGCACATAACTCTTAACTTTTTTATTTTTTTTTATTACCCACCCCCATCCCCCTGAGCCAGTAAGTTTATAGTGAACATGCTGTTCTCAGCTGTAGCTTTCTTCTCTGCTGCTCCTGGTACAGATAGCCTCTGTCCAAGCAACAGCCCCTCTGTGGGCAAGAAAGGAACAGGGATGGAGTGTGTCAGGCTTATCTGAGCAAGGAATGAGCTGCAGGGCATTGAGAAGAGGAGGAAGGATCACCCAGATGCACAGCTGGGACTGAAGAGACCTAAACTTTGCTCCCACTGCTCTGTTCCCATCCTGAACTTGGGCATGCAGCTTTATCTCTGACTCTTATCTCCTCCAACCCTTTTTTCTTTGAAGCTGGGGGGTAGAGGGGGAAGCCCATGCAGGAGGTGGGGTATCTCCTCAGGAGATGCTGAAGGGATGAGCCACTTCTCAACGTTATCTACTCTTGTGGCTTTGTTCCTGGTGCCCAAGCACAGCCCCGGGGCTGCCCCTGGATGTGGGCAACTGTTACAAGCTGAGGCAAAATGCAGTGGTGTCCCCCAGTCGGGGCTGCCAGCACAAACAGCTTCCCTGGCTGGCCGAGCCAGGAAGCCACTGAGTGAGTGCTTCCCCTCAGAGCTCCTTCCGGAGGCAGGGGGCCTTCCTGCACGGGGACACTGTCCCTTTCCTGGCTATATTTGGAGGATCTGTGCAGCACAGCTCTGTGTAACTCTTGCAGCATCAGTGCAGCCTTGGGCTGCTGTGGTGAAGGGGGGAAAAAAAACACTTCTTGGTTAGGATGAAGCAGCAGGTCTGCTGGAGGTGAGGTGGTTGCAAGGTGGTGGGAGTGGCCCATGGCCCAGGTGTGCCCCCCCAGTACAGGTGGTGATGGCAGGGCTGATAACTAGTACTGATTTTTGGATGGTGAGGCCACAGGCAAGGCTAGCCATAGGAAATTGCTCAGTTTCTGTCTTTCTGCCTCCCCCTTGGGATGAGGGGTCCAGAGCAGGCTACAAAGCAGATGGCAAGAGCTTGTACTAGTATGAGTTGGCTTTTGTTGCTTTGAAACTCACTATTAGTGTGATGAAAATAAAACAGAAAAAGAAATATATCTGAGTGGTGAGTGACCTGTGGGTCAGACAGGGTGCTATTGTGGTGGGGCATGCAGTTGGGGATGAAGTCTCTCTGCCCTGCAGGGTGGATCAAGGAGGAGGTGGAGGGCTTTGAGGATACCCTGGATAGCTCTAGTGCTTGCTGGCCCTGCAACTTCATCGGTGCAGGCAGTGGCCCAGGCTGGCCATGACTGGAACTCCCAGCACTCACCAACTCTCAGGAGTTTGGGTTGGCCAGGAGCTGTTTGTGAAAAGTACTTGGAACCCACCCGAAAATTGCTGGTCTTCAACTTATGGAGAGCTTCCAGTTCTGAGGTGCTGGCTCCAAAGGATGCAGGTAGAAAAGGATTGCTTTCATGTTTTCCTGTGCCGATAAACCATGTTGCAAGACCTGACAACTGCATCCTGGGCTGCATCAAAAGAAGCGTGGCCAGCAGGTCAAAGGAGGTGGTTCTGCCTGTCTACTCCACGCTGGTGAGACCCCAACTGGAGTACTACATCTAGCTCTGGAGCCCTCAGCACAGGAAAGACATGGACCTGTTAGAGCGAGTCCAGAGGAGGGCCACAAAAACAATCAGGCTGAGTGAGTTGGGATTGTTTGCCCTGGAGAAGGGAAGGCTTCAAGGAGACATTACTGTGGTCTTTCAGTACTGAAAGGGGGCTTATAAGAAAGATGGGGACAAACATTTTAGCAGGGCCTGTAGCAATAGGACAAGGGGTAATGGCTTTAAACTAAAAGAGGGAAGACTTAGACTAGCTAGAAGGAAGAATTTTTTTACAATGAAGGTGGTGAAACACTGGAACAGGTTGCCCATAGAGGTGGTAGATGCCCCATCCCTGGAAATATTCAATGTTAGGTTGGACGGGGCTCTGGGCAACCTGATCTATTGAAGAAGTCCCTGCTCATTGCAGGGGAGATTGGGCTAGATGACCTTTAAAGGTCCCTTCCAACCCAAACTATTTTATGATTCTATGATTGCAGTGGTGTTAATAGGAGCTTTTGGCCACCTTGAGGTCTCCTGGATATTGAGGGCTACCTGGTCATCTTAGACAGATGTGGTGTCCCCAGCCACTCTGTGGGAGCTCCAGTGCCCATCTTGCAGCAGCGCAATGGTCTGGCAATAGGAATACTACCCTGAGGGTGCTGTCTTTGGTCAGAGCATATGGAAGTCCCTGCTGTAAAGTGTAAGAATTGTATAGTGTGGGAAGACTTGTTGCATCTCCTCTCCTGGTCCAACCCCTACTCAGTCTATTCTCAGGGAGGGTTGATTGAGAGTATGTCTGTGTAGCTCTCCCTGTTAGAGAAGCTTTTACCTGCAGGATGGATGCTTCAGAGCATCTCAGATGCTTCCCCCAGAGCTCCCTGTTCTGTTCTTCTGGGCTGCCGTGCTTTGTGCCTTCCAAAAAAACCTCTTCCAGATGGCTGAAATCACTGTGCAAATCGCCTCACTTTGGAGCAGAGGTGCTACTGCTTCACTAAGGACTAGAATTCTGGAAATCTTTTATGTTAGCAGCATGTGTTCTCTTAGGATAACTGGACAATTATTTAACTCTCAACTCTGGTTCTGTGGAGGGTTCTCTTTTGCACTGTTAATCAACTCTATTTTCATTAAACTGCTCCAGTGTCATCACTGGGGCATAATTTGGAGGGAAGCAGAGCATAAACTTGTGTTATTGAGCCAAATTTGCTTAACCTACCTGAAATAGTCTGTCAAAGTTGTATTCCTCCAGGCCACCACTAATTATATTTGCATTGCTGAAGATAAGAATGAGACTGTATGATCTGAGCTTCCTTTGATTTTAAGGCCTCTTGCTTAGTGGAAGTGCAGTGAGAAGTTTCTGGCTTACCCAGACAATGGAGGAAAAGCACTGACCTCTGGTAGGCAAGCAGAGGTGTCCTTGTATGTTGTTGCTCCCCTTGTTCCTTGAAATATGGCTTGTCTTCCTGTAAAATGCAGTGTTCTGAATTGTAGAGGTGCCTGCACTGCCCCTCCAGCAGCCCTAGGCATCACTGGAAGGTCAGGAAGGCAACAGTGAGGGCCAAGGTCAAGAATAGCTCTGTACAAGAAATAACAAAAAGTTAGATTATCTCCAACCTGGAAAAGGTGATAAGGAAAGAAACTGAAGAGTGCAGAAAAAGGTGGGAAATGAAGGCACATAATGCAGGGGGTTTTGCTTAAAAATCTAGCAAAAGGAAACTGTTCTTGTGGCAGCATGCAAAGCTGTGGAGCTCCTTGCTGCAGGATTTTGGAGATGCTGAAATGCAGATGACCTCAAAGAATGAGTGAGCCCTTCTGTGGAAGGGACACATGCTGCAGGTTATGGAGCATGGAGACCCACCTCTAACTCTGAAAGTCCTTGGTTTCCAGACTTGCTGGAGAATGCCCTAGGAGGCCTCCCTATAGTCTGGGTTAGTGCTAAAGCTCATGTCTAGGTATTTGTTTAATAGCTATTATCTAGTCTATGACACTAGGCTGGATGCAGGTTTTGTTGATCAGTGGAAGGAACTGTTCTTAAGCTCTTGAGATGCTCTTGCTTTGCACCATACCCATCACCAGGCCTCAGTTTCTTTCTGAAGGACCAAAACCTTAGTGGGGTGTTTGTGTAGAAAGAGTGGCCAGACACACTCACTCTGTGTGTGGATGTGGTAAGGAGATGGGCTGTGTCTTTAGCTGTCTGCACCCTGTTCTATTCCTCAGTTCTTACTAAGCTGTTCCTTATGTTTCTCATAGGACTTGCTAAACTCTTTCCTCATAGTTTCCATTTCTTGTTGATGATCATAACCGTTCCTATAGAGGAAATGTACCAGGTGAACATCTTAATGTTTCAGAAAGTCAGATAACAACAACCTTGAATCTGGCTAGGATGGTGCTCTCAGCACTTCAGTATGCTTTCTGGGATTGGGACACTGCTAGTTAGTGATTTCAACCTCTTTCATGAGTGAGGTCGAAAGTAGTCTGGTGACTCAACCCACACCAGATCCAGGCAGTGATAAGTTTGATATAGACTGAAATAAACTGCAAATTGTGCTAAATTGTTCTGAGCATGTACCTTGGGCAATAAGGGGTAAGGCTTTAAACTAAGGCTGCCAGATCTCATTTACGTTGCTTAGGGTAGAGCTTGAAAACTGAATTGGTTTTGGTACTGAGACAGATCCAGCCTGTCTCTGGTGAGGATACAAATTGCTTCTCCAGTTTGCTTCTGAGGGACTGAAGCCAGAGATGTAATGTCTAGGCAGGCTGCCTGGTGGAAGGTTTCTCATGGTGAAGATACATAAAGCTGGGTAGCAAGCTCAGGTCAAATCTCTAGTGAAGATTTCTTGCTAAAACTAACACGAGCACTTAATTTACCAGTGTGGACCAAGATGGATATCTTTATCCCAGCCTGTTGGGCACTGAATGACGATATCCTGAGGAGGTGACAAAAGGCCTGGGGAAGTTGTATTACGGAACAAATGTGGCCACGACTGGCTCTCAGTACTTAGTAATCTACATAGCATTGCTTCAGAGTCCAGTGAAGTATTTTGACTGTGGTAGTTCAGGTATCAATCATCAAAATATCCTGACTAAGCTAGAGGGGAGTCCTGTAGCACGTGCTGACAGAAGATGGCCATCAGTTAACTGCTGTGGTGTTCTCAGTATATAACCCATAAAATACTTGTAATGGCATGCCAGCCCTCTATTCAAACGCACCATGGGTATCTGCTTTGTGTCTCCAGGCTGAAAACAACTGTGTGAGAGCAGCAGCCTGCCCGACTTGCTGTCTTCAAATGCTGCCTTGATTTGTTCCCCTCTGTTTTTGCCAGCTGACAGCAGTACAGCCTGTTGGTAGCTTAGTCTGACAGTAAGAGAAAGATTTGAAGGAATAAAGTTAATGTCAACCGTGACCTGGGTGGGGGGAGATGGACCAACTCTCTTAAAACAGCTGCATGGCCAAGGAGGTGAATGCAACCTCTTATTTAAATGGTTTTGTATTGTTTTAGTTAAGAGCATTGCTAGCTCCTTAAAGTACAACATGAGTGCTTGTCGTGTTTGTGTATAAAGGCAAATATAGCCGTAGGAATCTTTGACAAGGTATCTTTTGTGGATCAGCATATTGGGTACATGGAAGGGGATGGAAAGTCAGCCTCTTGATGCTGTGCAGGAGGGTTGTGCTGGGAAAGGCATCATTGGATCTCTCCTTCCCTAAAGCTTAGAACAGCGTGGAGTTACGGTACAGTTGATCACTTAAGGACGTCCTCCACTCAGCGGCACCGTGCATTAGTTGGTTTAATAATGTCAACTCTGTGACGCCAATTCTAGCTACTTATCTGGTTCCCAGCAGGTCTCAAGTTCAGAGACAAAATGATCTGAGACTGACATTGGTCTTGGGGAAAGAAAATCCTGTGAATAGAGGAGCTGTTTCTAGCTCTGAACTAAAATGTTCCTAAAAATCAAACTGCTGTGTAGCTTACCAGGGTATAAAAAAAAAAAAAATTCTCTTGTGGGAACAGTAATTGCAGGCCAGTCTGATAAGCTGAATCTCACTGCCTCTCTTCCCATCAGTTGTTGGAGTTTCTCAGACACAGAGGGTTTCAGAAGACTTGAGATGCATCATTTTTTCTCAGATGTTTTTCTCCCTACCCGGTGAAAATATCTTAGACTACCAAGAGCATTTGGCTTCATTTAGGGGCCAAATGGTTGTTCTGTAGTGGGTGTTAAACCAGTGCAAGGAATATTTCTTCTCTAAGCGAAACCCTAGTTTTGTTTGTTCTGGTGTTGAAAAATTAGAAATGACACTGACGCTCCTGCTACAAGCCCATCCTTGTGGATACTTCAAACTGGTTGAACTCTTGTGGACTTTGACCACCCAAAAAAAAAAAAAAGGACATAGTGTTGTGATGAAGGAATTGTGCTCCTGACATGCTTTACTCTGTCTTTGGTTGTACTCACTCGCCACATCCTAGGACTTCAGGACCTTCTTGCTCACTGGAAGGCAGGTAAAAAGGGCAGGGCATGTGGAAGCTCCCCAGAGAAGGAAATTACTGACAAGTTACTCTCTGCTTTAATTTTAGTCTCTTTACCAACTTTCTCAGGATTCCTAGGCAGGAGCCAGTCTGTCTGCAAGAGGAAACCATCTGAATGGATGATAGTGTGCCAGTGCTTCTGTAGGTGGCTCTTTGAAGTCTACTTCTTATCTTCAGTTAGGACACCCAAAAAATATAGAAGTGAAGGACAAGTGGGTAGGTGTTGTAATTGCAGCTGCCTGCAGAACAGGATCTGCAGCTTGGCATACACAAGTCTGTCATGGTGAACGCGTCTGAATGCAGCTTTCAAACTGGCAAATAAGGGCTGGTTTCTGGCAGTTTGGCGTATAAAACTTGCTTCTGCTCACTGTTGGAGTAAGAGCCTCGCTAACAGTACTTCAAGACATTTCATGTAGTTCTGCAACTGAAAGGGGAGTATGGATTGGGCTATCTAGAAAAATAAAAATTAAGTGATGGACTCTGAGACATCAGGTTGAAGCCTTCTAGCTTGGCTGGACGCTTTGTGGACTTGGTGTTGCGCACTGAGGCTGAGTGTGCCCATTAACATCTGTATGAGTTGAAACTCTCTGGATGGGTTATGAACTCTTGCCTAGGTAAGAAAATCTTACCAAAGAGTTTGCAGGTGTCTTGAGGTGTCTGTGCATCTAAACATGGTTGTATAGTTGTGTGCAGTTGCAAGGTTTCAGAAATGAATCTTACACTGAATATCTTACATCCCTTTACACATGGGGATCTTTCCTGTGACAAGGAAGTAATTTTATGTTCTTCTGGCACTGGGCTGATGGTAAGACACTGAATTCAGAGATAAGAACCACTTGCTTTTCTTCCAACTCTCTGATATTAAAAAAGCAACCCAACCAAATGCCAAAAAACCCTTTGCTTCCTATGCCGCAACCTTTGGGTTTTTCCAGTTTGTGCAGGAATAATACTCTCCTGGGAGAGGATGACTAGGCTACAGTCTAACTCGCTTAATAGTTGAAAACTTTCCTGCTAGTGAGCCAAAATTACCTTGCTCAGTTTTGTTCTGTTCCTTTCCAGTTCCTCTATTTCAAAGCCTGTCCACAATCGCTTTCCTCGCAGATCAGTTTTCTGAGAAACCGTAATCATTTTATTGTTTGCTCTCAAGATTCTGTTTAGCTCTGCCAACAATATTGGAGTGAGTGATTCCAACTGCAGGCTATAAACCTACCTGCCTGATGCTCCATGCCAAGCAATGGAGATGAATTATTAAAACACTGACTGTTAATGCTAAGCTGCTTGATTATGCATATGAATGGGAAAAACAAAAGCCACAAAAGAGGAGCTGTAAAACATGGCAAAATCTTGCAGTCTACCAAGTTTTCATGGAACGGTTTCTCCTCGAACCCTTAGGCTGGCAAGTGATTTCAAGCTTGCTACTGGGGTACCCAATGCTTAAGAGTTTCCCTTTCTGCCTTGCAAACACTGAAAAGAAAGCTCAAAGCCTTCAGATCACTGTGAAACAATTTCTCCCTATTACAAAGGGTTGCAGAAAGCAGGCTTGATCATCTCAGTTGGATTTAAATGATTGTTGTAGGTCCCATCCTACTGAAAATATTCTGTTCTGTCTCAAGAATCTCTTGTCCAACTGCTTATTCTTTCTTCCCTCCTGTGGAAAACGGAGGTGTGGGGCTGATGTTAGAGGGAGGAAAAAAACCACAACTAGTGACGTGTGGTGGTTGGTGGTGAGGAAGGTCAAGATGGATATGGCCGAGCCTCAGCTAGGTAGATCTATTTGTAGACCCTCTGAGCTCCTGCAGAAGGTCTCTTCTGAAAGTGAGCTTGACCTTGCTGGAAAGAAGAGTATTGCTTAATGTCCTTGAATGAAAACTGGCTGGTTCAACACAGGCTGTGTGGATAGCTTATAGTGGAATTGTGGGCTGAAATGCAAGGTCAAGAAGGAAGACCCTGAGCTTTGAGCTAACTCCACCTACACTTAAGATACAGCTTCACAGCATGACTACATGTACTTACCAACAGAAGAGAAATGCAAGTGTGTGATTGAACAAGAAAGATGGCTATTGGTAATACTTTCAGACTCTTTTTGGCTTGGCCTTATACTTTGTCACTGTTCAGAGTGAGTAGATAAGTCCTTGATGGCATTAATAGTCTATGGCATTTAATGTAAAAATATAATTATACGGGTACTGAGCTGCTTCATAATGGCATCTGGGGCTTTATTTGTCCAGTTCTCTAGGCGGTGGGAACGCTACTAGTTGAAACTAGTTTTAAAGAGCAAGTGCTATGTAATAGCTTGCATGCTTGTGTCAGCTGGGCTTTTAATATTAAAGAGCTTGGTTTTGTTTAATCTGGCAGGAGGGAGAGTAACTCTTTCTTCTTGTCTGGGAGTTGGATTACAAAATCTTGAATTTACTGTTGAGAGGTGCTACTAGTGTTTATGCTGGAGTGATGGTGAGCTCTGTGTACCAGCGTCCTAAATCACACAAGGTGACAGTCCTTCTCTGCAACCACATTGCCTACCTGGGTGTGAAAATGAGGCAGAACTGTGGCTGCATCTTCAGGCAGTGGCTCCTGCAGTCTACTATACCACTGATCATCAAGAAGCCGATTAAGTTTTTGGCTAATGGGAACGCTATTTTAATGGTCTGTTCTTCAGTATGTGCATATCGGGCTACTTGCTTTCATGCTCTGATTAGCTCTGAAAGGCTCACTTGTAAATGGGAGAATTTCTGTCCCGTATCTGTGGGGCTGGAATAGCATGGAAATCTCTTATAATTTTAAAACTTGAGTGATTTTGGTTTTTTAAGGACATAAATGCTGCCTGGCCGCTCCGTGGTAGAGCATTTATTACCAAGGAAGGCGGTGAAGGTGGCTAACACCTCCTTAGATCTGTCCTGTAAATGACCAAAGAGTGTCTCTCTATTCCCTAGTTGGGGGTAGGGGACTGCAAGCTAGACAACCCTGTACCTGTCCCTTAGTGCCCCCAACCAACCTGAGACAGATATTAAAAGGGCTTCATCCTACCTGTTCTATTGAGGTGCATCAGTAACTACAATGGACTTTTACTTAACAGTCGGAAAACAGATCCCCTTGTTGCTTCCGTGTTGCAGCCTGGAAGTTGTGTTTGTGCTAATGGTGGGGTGGTAAAGACATGAATTGGCCTGTTCCAGAGGTGAGTTTGAACTCATCAATTAGCTTGGCTTAATCTGAGGTTCTATTTCTAACCTTAGTTCTACCATAGAACTGGTGGAGCCAGTTTATTATTTATTGCTGGTGGAGCCTTCAGCTCACCATAAACTTCTGTATTTGGTTGGCCAAGAGGCCCTTCAGTCCCTGTAGGGACCAGGTGCCGGCATCCACATTCCCTTCCTAACAGATGAGTTGAGCCCCAGAGTGTTGTTCCACTGTTTGGTTGTGGTGTTGCATTAGCTTTAATGTCACTTTACTCATTTCAGAGGGCAAGTGTCTCCTTAAAATTGATGTTGCTTTGAAGTGATGGGCTCTCAAAGCTGAGCAGGTGTGATAGTCCATGGGTACATGGAGACCCTCTGCTTTTGGTGAATATACAGAGGACAGCAATGCCCCTTTTCTATGAGGACTTGAACAGGGATGCAGCGTTTCTCACATTCGAAGTCTTTGCTGGCTGCTTAGACTTAACATGTCTCTTGAAATGCTGCTTCTGCTGCATCCTTTTACCAAATATCCAGTTCTGATCCCAGTCTGCAGTGTCAAATCCAGAGGTGTCAAGTTGTAATCGCTTAACTTGGAAAACCAGAGCATCCCTGCTACTCGTACCCTACTGTCCCATCACGAGGGGAAGGTGGCACTTCAAGGAGAGAAAAGCGAGAGGCTTTTCATGCAACTCAAATTAAGTTAAACAAGCGTAGCAAACTGTGAATCTGTTTTAGAAGGGAGTAAAACACTATTGGGCTTTGAAGCTTGTTGTGGAACTCGAGCGGCTTTTGTCTGTTCTTGTGTTCTTGCTGCCAGCAATTGTATCTGCTCAGTGAGATGAAAGTCGTCATCCCAAAGTGTGAAGAATCTTCGCAACCACATCCCAGCATATGATCCCTTTTTTTATTAAAAGTGGGGTTTTTAGCTTGTCTGGAAACTGTTACAGTTGCTCCTGACCTCCAGCTTCTCTGTGCTGCAAGTCCTCATGAACCTGCTGCTGAGCCCGTATTAAAACCCATCTTTGCCTGGAAAATGTTGCTCTTCGTTAGGCTTGTTTTCATCACCACTGCTTGCCATGGGCTTTTGCTTGGTATGAAACCACGCTGGTGCCTGGTGCCTTCCTCTTCTTGGTCATGAAGGTTTCAGGTAAATATTTACATCCGTGGATGTCTTGTGATCTGACTGCATGTGTTAGGCAAGGGGCTTTGCAAGTGTGCATAGCTAAGGTTTAAGGTTATTCCTTATTACATCTTCAGATGTTGCTGAGTGTTCCTGTTTTTTATCTACTGCCCTCAGTTGTGTAATTCTTTATTGCTCTATTACATGACATCATCTGGATCTGCTGCTCTAGTCTGTTCTCTGAGCTTCATAACATGTTCAGCTGAGTCTTGGGTAAGGACTGTCATTTATTTCTAAATCCATTAGTGTTCTGAAAATAACTAAATAAATGCCATGCTAAACTCCTTATCGTCAGCACGTTGCCTCCAGCAGCAGTGAAAATATTCACATTGTTTGAGTCGCTGCTAACTGCAGAGGAGAGGCTGGGGTTGCCAGTGGCTGGACTGGTTACTGAGGTTTGTTGTTTTTTTTTTTTCTTTAAATCGTGCTCTTGCACAAAAAAGGCTGGCAAGTGTGTTCTCTACTGGAATCAACAATCTCTTAATGCTCTGAGGCTAAACTAAGGCTGAAGTCAGCCATTCAGCTGTGGCTCTGTGCAAATTTATTGTGTTTATCTCTGCCCGAGACCTACTCATTAGGCTAGCAAGACTCTTTGTATAGTTGTAACATCATTTAAGGGTAGGCTTTTCCTGTGATCTTACTCATGTAGAATCCAGAGCAACAGAAAACCCTCTCTTGCTGAATGTCACCTCTTAGGTGACTTCAGTGGCATGACTGGGTCTTGGCAATAGTGCTGTACCAGTATATACTGTGTCCCATAATGACGAGATGTGCTGGTTTTTAGGCACATGCTGGCAGGATGGAGATGGAGCCTGGGCTCTCTGGTCCTTGGTTGATTGCTACTACAGGGTTCAGGAAGCAGTGATACAGGCGGAGATGCTGTGTCCTGTTGTTAATGAGCCATGAAATGGACATGTGCTCAGAGCTTTGTGGAGATGTTCTCTGTTTAATTGTTACAGAAAGGTAAACTGACACTTGGGTGTTAAAGTGGCAGGCTAGAGCTTAAGCTACTGCTTATGAGATGGATTTCAATCCCACACTCCTCCCTTAAAAGTAACTCTTTCCTTTGCACCAAAATAACCATAAGCAATGTTCCTTCAAACTCTGATCCAAATCTTGCCTGTAGGTGGAAGCACACTCGGGAGCCTGAGGGCAGACCATAGCTGTAAGAGCAATGAGGTCCACATGTTATTGCTGTTCTCTTTACATCATGTCCCTTTGCCCTTTTCAGCTCTCCTACCCTGTTCAGGTGTGATGCACCTCTCCTTTCCTACAGGAGATGGAAAGGCTTGAGGTGAAGTTTGGTGTGTTGTAGGACTCCAAGGTCCTGATTAGATTTAGATTAGGCTTTGTGTTGGTGCTTCCCTAAGGAAATCTCTCTTCTGCTTTCCACATCTATCTTGCAGGGAGCCTGGGAGGCCCTGTGATGTGCTGTACTGCACAAGATGCTTTAATCAGTCAGCCAAGAGGAGTAGAGGGAGCTGCACTGTCTAATGGAAACTTCCAGTGGTCAAAAGTCCATGCCAAACTTACAGCTTGCTGGTTGCAGCTTGCAGAGGTCTCCAGACAAATCTTCTGCTAACTAAATGTTTTAGCAGATCACAAAATGTCCCTCTTGCTCCCTTTCTTTCCAAGATAAGCCCAGCTAGTTTGGACCTGAGTTGGACCAAGTCTTGTCTAAGTGTGTTGTGACCCCATCTTTCTAGTAAGGTATGAGTTTGACCAGTCTCGGATTGCCTGATCTCAAACGTTGTTTGTGAAAATAGATGGCTGGATGAGAAGCAACTCTTTTAATGCCCTTACTGAGGGGGAAGGCCTGAGCATCCCTGAACACACCCAGCAAGGGTACGGCTTTCTCACCCTGTGGTCTAGGCAGCTTCTATGGATGGTGAAGTAGTCTCTAGTTAATGTTTTGGCCTTTAAGGCCCCAGACAAGTAGAACAGGGTTCACTCAGTCCCTGCTAACAGATGCAGTCAGGAGACTAAAGCTCAGGCAGCACTGGTGTCCATCACATGAACCATGGCTTAGTGCTCCAGGTGTGCAGCCATGCTGTTCCTGCTCTGCTGGCAGGTGGGATTTTCACACTTACAAGACCTTCCAGTCAGGATGTCCAGGTTTTGTTAGGGAGTCCTTATTCCTGCTGCTCCTGTGGAAGTGAGACATCGTAAAACTCCTCCAAAGAGGAAAAGGTTTATTCCTGATGTTATTCCCTGCCCCAAATGTGTGCTCCTCAGGGAGGGCTGGAGCAGGGACTTGGCAGTCAGCTCCTCTCCACACTGCAGTTCATTCCTGTGGCACTCAGCTCCTTTCCAAGTCAATGGTTGGGCGACAGTTGCTCCCCTTACAGAATCACAGAATCATAGAATGGTTGGGTTGGAAGGGACCTTGAAGATCATCTAGTTCCAACCTCCCTGCCATGGGCAGGGACACCTCCCACTAGATCAGGTTGCTCAAAGCCCCATCCAACCTGGCCTTGAACACCTCCAGGGATGGGGCATCCACAACTTCCCTGGGCAACCTGTCCTACTGCCTCACCACCCTCACAGTAAAGAATTTTTTCCTGATATCCAATCTAAATCTCCCCTCTTTCAGTTTGAGGCTGTTACCCCATGTCCTATCATAACACTCCCTGATAAAGAGTCCCTCCCCATCTTTCCTGTAGGTCCCTTTAGGTACTGGAAGGCCGCTATAAGGTCTCCTTGGAGACTTCTCTTCTCCAGGCTGAACAACCTCAACTGTCTCAGCCTGTCCTCATAGCAGAGGTGCTCCAGCCCTCTGATCATCTTTGTGGCCCTCCACTGGACCCGTTCCAACAGGTCCATGTCCTTCTTGTGTTGAGGACTCCAGAGTTAGAGGGGCAGAATCACCTCCCAACGTGCTTGCAAGGGACCCTTAAATACCTCCTGAAGGGGACAGCATCTTTGTCCCAAGAAAAATGAATCGCGTTTTGGGGTAAGGGGAGAGCACTGTGTTTAGGGCAAGGACTGTGCAGCTAACACAGTTACCACGTTAGAGCGCTCAGTCCTGCTTGCACCTCCCTGTTCAAGTTGGTGGTAATGCAAGTTGGCTTGCATGCCCCTGGCCTAATAAAACCTGCATGCTGCTGTGACTTTTGCCAGGGAGTTTCTGCCTCTAGCTCTGGCAGAGCACGTGGGAGAGACTGGCTGCCTTCCCCAACTCCTACCAGTGCCAGGAGGAAATCACCATCTGGGTGCAATCTGCATCTAAAGGAGTCTGACCTTCCCCACAGCTCTCGGTCTGAGCACCAGCCCTGGTCCTTGCTGGTCCTGCGCAGCTCCTAGTATCTGTAGAAGAGAGACAGCAGAGCTTGAGGAGCTGTGGGAAGCTGTAGGAAAAAAATAATCTACAGGAGGGAGACAACAGAATGAGTATTTATCAATCAAAATATATTATCTTAATAAAATATAACTAATTTCTGCTTTTGTCTGTGACAGGGTCTTCCCTTAGTTGTGAACATAAGCAAGGAGAAGCAGCAGAGTGTTGTCTCTTCGCCTTAAATCATCAGGTTTTTGGGTCAGCTCCTTGTGCTGCTGCCTCTTAAACTTCCCTGATCCCCCTTGTGCTAAAGGGACTGTTGTGCCTTTTCTTGGAGTTGTTTTGTGACTCTTTGTGGTCTTCTCTCTCCTATTTGAATGAGTTTCTGGGGCAGGGGGCAACTCTTAAAGGGTAACTTGAGATGTGCTCCCTTATATCTGGAGGTACTTGATACAGTTCTGCCTAATACTTACTTGTGCCTTTGCTGTGGGCTGGCACCCAAAAAAGTGATAGTTGCTAAACTCGCCCCAGTGTCTCAATCTGCAGGCTGCAACTACTCAAATTGCAAGGTCACTAGTTACCTTGGCCTCTAACACTGAATTTCCTTAACAAATCTGCTGCCCTGAACTAGTCTGGGTCTCTGCAGCCCGTTGTGCCTGAGCAACTTCAAACATTGGTCCCGAAACGGGATCCATCCCGTAGTGCTGTAGTTGAGACCTGTGGGATTCAGGGCTGAGACCAAAGACCACTGAGGCGCAAACGGTGGTGGGACAAACACTTAAACCCCTTCCAAATGACAAGAACTCGAAAAGGAGCTGTTATCTGGTGGTTCTCCCCCCACCCCCCTCCGCGATCGGACTGGGGGTTCCCAGCAGGACACTGTGCTCCCTCTGCTGTGCTGCAGCACTTATTGCACTGTCCTGCAGGCGGAGGTGGCCACTGCAGCTGACAGCCCGGTGTAATAGGAGCCCATTGGTGAGGCAAAGTGACACTTCCCTTGAGCTGCAGTCAAAGCAGCAGGAGGTAGGAAGGGATTTAAAGGGGTTCAGGGCACGATTAAAACAAAATAAAACAACTCTGGCTGCAGGTATGGTGGTACGTACTTTTTTTTTTTTGGATCCCATAAGCAACTTCTTTGCTTTGGTTTAAAGTCTTGGCTGTGTCACAGCCGTGGGAATCCCAGCACTACTTCATGCCATGAGTATTGGACAAGAGTTTCTCTGCAAAGCTTGGGTCCACCTAGTGTTTCTTTCTGGGCTCCAAACTCTTGCAGTCTCTGGCGCTAGCCCACCAGAAAAATCATAGTCTTGGCAAAAGCGTCCTGCTAAAAAGCAAATACACCTGGTATCCTTCCCTGGCTTGGAGGAAACCCAAGTGTATCTTCTGCTCTGCTACATGGCTGATCCTGCTGGACCAGGCAATCAGGTCCTGTATGATCTGGCTGTGAAGGCAAGCAAAAATCCACTTCCTGCTGGATCCTAGCCCCAAACCAGCCTAGGTACAAAGAGCTACTTAATGCCAATCAGACAGTCAAGAAGAAATAACTTGCTAAGAGAGGATGATGAACATCTGCCTTGAAGGGAGGCTGTCTTTCTGCACAAAGCTTGTTACTTGCTGGAGAGGGATACTCAGGTGAGGCTTCTCAGAAGCTGAAGGGCTCAGTGTAGGGTATAACTCCTGATCCTTAGATCCAGGTCCCTCTGGGTGACTTTGCTTAGCTGGGCCAGTGGAGACTGCAGGTCTCCACTGCAAAAAGCAGGTCTGGAGACCAGATATCTTCTGTCTGGCACTATCTGATATCTTCTCTGGTGCCTGGCACCATATCAGATAAGCTGATACCTTCCAGAAAGCTATACTGGTGATGGGGATATTATTTCTAGCAAGGGACACCTACTGCTGTAATAAGCCTTCATCATAGGGAAATATGGTTTGGGATATAAAAGGAAACTTCTATGGGTCCCGGTTTTTCACTGTTAGCTGTGGGCCCATAGGATGTAAGTCTTGGAGGAATCGTACAAACCCCTGCAGGACACTCTTATGAAATACAGACCTGCAAATGTGTCCTTGTGTGCTCTTGCATGTAATCCTGTAGCCCTCTCCTTCCTGGTCGTCATCTTCCAGGATGAGCTAGCAAGATTGCATCTTGGGAGACTGGGCTCCCAATCACCTGATGTAACTGGATGCCATGTGTTCAACTTGTGCAAGGAGTTAAATGTATTAAATATGTACCATATAAACCATTAAAATAACTATTAACTTCTGCAATGTATGCATCTTTCAAACTAACATAACTAGATTAAAACCAGATCTCCCTACTTTTCTGTGATTGTTTTGGTGGGAATGGTTTTCTCCTGAAGGAGATGGCACTTAGCACTTGAAACTGGAAAGTGAGTTGATTCCTTGAAATTAATCTAGGTGCTAAATAAGCATTGAATGCTCTCTTCTCCAATATTTTCTGGATCTATACAGTAGTTTAGGCCTTCAAATCTTGGCAGGGGGTTTCGCACCTCCAGCTGAAATGCTGTCAAATGGTTTTCTAGGTGTTTTTTGGTGTTTTGTTTTTCTGGATGTGATCCGCTGAGTTAGAGGATGGGGAAGGCTCACTCTGGATATGTTGCCTTTAGACCAAGATCTGTAACAATCAAAAACCAAGATGTCTCTAACATTTCCATAAACCTCCTTCACCCCTAACTTCCAAATTTCCCAAATTGCTTGCTGCAGCTACATCAGCTCAGGAACCCTTCTGGAAGAAGGAAAGATTGGGAAATGGAGAAACAAAACAGTCCAAGTCCAGCCTTTATGGCAGTATAGATATTGATCCTAATATGATACTGTGTACAAACTGGAGGCAATGCAAATGTCCTCTTGCCAATCTCTAATTACTACCTTGCTTTTATTTCAGCAGAGGATCCCTAGCTTTATTCACCACTTCTCCAACTGCTTTGTGTTCAGTGCTCCTAGTGTTGGCACCTACCTCCTGGGGAGAGTGATTTGAGCAGGGAGGCAAAAAACCCCACAAAGGCTTGCTCAGGTTGTGAGCAAACATGGTAGCAGTGGTTGGGAAAAGCTCACAAAAAAAAGGCAGCAAAGTTTGCAGAACTTCAAGAAATGTGCCAGTGTTTTCCTAAGGCAAAGTCTACGGGTTGGAGAGCATCACTCTGTACCTGCTTTTAAAAATGTTATTGTTGCTGCTTGGTTTTGAAAAGAAACTGGGGGTATATCACTGTGCTGTACCCCAGGGGTTCATTGTGAATCCCAGCTGGCTGCTTTTGACTTGAACGTGACTGCACCAGGTTATTTCAGAGGAAGTTTTGAAGTGGCAGAGAACACGAGTATGGATGATGGCGCTCTGGTGTACATCAGCATGCTTTATGGGAGAAGTGAGATTTTATCAGCTTGGTGCTTTTTTTTCCCCCCAGTTCTGAAGTTACTGCCAGCATCTCACCTGCTAACACTTCTGGTGTTAGTCTTGCATTCTCAGAAAAGTGAAAACTGGTTGTGGGTTGTGTGGTGGGTTTTTTTTGGTGGTGGATTTTTTTTTAATAACTGGAGTGATGAGCCTCAATACAGGAGGTGGTGACGGTGGGGAGCAGACGTTACCTCTTGCTCTTCGAGCGCAGCCGGGGCAGTGCCCGGAGGGCCTGGGCCGGGCCGGGCCGGGCGCGATGGGCAGGGGCTGCGGGGCGGGCGGCGCTAGGACCCGGGCAGGGGTGTGACACCGCTCCGTCCCTTCCCCTCCCGTCCCGCGCTCCGTACCGACACTTTCTCTGTTATTATTTTTGGCTTCGCTGGCTCTTTTTTTTTTCTCCCCTCTGGTGTGTGTGTGGGGGGGAAAAATAAACACACACACACCCCCCCGCGAAACCACAAGAAAGCCCGAAAAGTGTCGAGATGAAGACGGGATGAGAGGCAAACCCGGGCAGCCATGGCAGCGAGACGGGTGTTCCACCTCCAGCCATGCGGTGAGAGGCGAAGTCGGCAGGAGCCCTGGCGTGGGGGGGACGGGACACAAGTGCGATGAGTTCCGCCGGCAGCTTGCGGGGTGTCCCTCCCCCTCCTTCACCCCCTTCATTGCCTTTTGCAGCAGCGGGGAGGGGTCGAGGCAGGGGATGGGATGCGATGGGGAGGGCGGTCTGGAGAGGGGATGGGGAATGTATCCTGCTTTGCCTTCTTGGAAAGGTGCCGGTGGGGGAGCAGAAATCTGGGAAATCTTCCATTTGCATCGTTGCTCAAAGTTTTTTGTTCAGGAGTCTGGTGCTGTCGGGCGGGAGGTGGTGACACCCCCCGAATCTGGGCTCTCCTTAGGCAGCAGCGGGATGTCCCAGCGCAGGGAGCGCAGATGCGGCATGAGACAAGTACCAGGGGATAGAGGAGGGACGCGAACGTCGGGGCTTCTTGTTCTGGNCCTTCCCCTTTTCTAGTACTTGTTTATACCTCAGCGGGGGAGGCGGGCGCGGTGTGGGGCTGAGCTCCGCTCTGCTTGCGGATGCGGCTGCCTGACTTCATATTGGTAGTGGTGTAAAAGCCACAATA
>VWZL01001170.1:398042-507809 GCA_013396915.1 Stercorarius parasiticus
CCCCCCCGCCTTACCAAAGGAAGCACTTCCTTAATCAGCATGGCTGCGTTAGCGGTGGTTTGACACTAAATTAAATGACAGGGACTTGGGTTCGCGTAGGAAAGTTCGTTCTGGAGTAAAAGCAACTGTAGGTGGCACAACAGCTTTGCTGCTTGCAAAGCAGCGAGCGGGAGGCTGGTCCTCAAACTTCTGAGGATCTTTTCTCCGGGAGGACTGTGCCCGTGTGTTTGGGGTTTTTTTTTCCCCCTCCTCCCGGTTTAACGAAAAAGTTTGTTTCACATCTGATGTTGTACCTCTCAGCTTTTTTTCTGTGCTGCTGTTTTTCACGTCTAGGATTGTCATTCTTCCTCTTGAGACCTGGTGGTGTGGACTGGCTGTCTATCAGCAACATGCACGTGAACAACCTCTACTGGGAACATAAAACTTTATCCCCCAACGTGCAAGTTTGCAGGGCTTCTCATGTGGGTTTTCTCTAGGTGTGAACGTAGCTTTGTCCATTTTTTGCAGAGTTACCATCCCTCAAAAGCTGTAGGTGAAGCGTGGGATANTCAAGCTGAACTAGTGTAAAGGGCTTAGGCGGTCGTGTGCATTGGCAAAAACCCTAGCGATGGTGGTTTTTGTTTTTTGAAAGGCGGAGGGAGGGTGGGTTTAAACGCACTTTGAAATGCTCTTTGTGNCCGGTTTAACGAAAAAGTTTGTTTCACATCTGATGTTGTACCTCTCAGCTTTTTTTCTGTGCTGCTGTTTTTCACGTCTAGGATTGTCATTCTTCCTCTTGAGACCTGGTGGTGTGGACTGGCTGTCTATCAGCAACATGCACGTGAACAACCTCTACTGGGAACATAAAACTTTATCCCCCAACGTGCAAGTTTGCAGGGCTTCTCATGTGGGTTTTCTCTAGGTGTGAACGTAGCTTTGTCCATTTTTTGCAGAGTTACCATCCCTCAAAAGCTGTAGGTGAAGCGTGGGATAAACTGTTTGACCCAGGGCTGGATAAATCCAGTGGTATTTCAGCCTTCTCACCTGCGTTGCTGTTGGAGTTGGTTTTGTGGCTGGATTTTTTTGGAGGCTGGAAAGGAAACAGTGATGCAACACTTCAGTCCTGTCTACACTGCGACCTCAGTCATTGCTGCTGCCCCTGTGAGCTGTGCGCCGCTGTTTCTGTGCTATAATCAAGGCGCGTTGGCTAATCCATCTCAGCCAGAGTCCTCTTCTTATGAAATATCTGTGGCTTTTATACAGTTGCCACTCTGTAAGAATTATGTACCGCAGAGGAAGTTCCTCTCCGGCTCTCGTGTTGTTCCTTGGCAGTTTGAATGCTTCAGCTTGTTTAAATGAACACAGCTAGAAATACGAGTTGGGCTTTTAAATGGAGCGCTTGATTGACTCCCCCAGTGGCATGAGACATCTGTATGTAAACTCGTAGTGCCTTGACTTCTAGTAAAGCTGTAGTAAATCATTTAGGGCTGTAAACAGTTGTTAAAGCAAACTTTATTTTTATGTTGAGTCAATGTGAAAACAAAAATGTCTTGGGTTTAAAAGCAAAAGGATCCAAAGTGGAAGCTTTCTGTATTGTCTTAAAAAAAAAAAGTGTCAGTGAAATGCTTGATACTTCTTTGCAGAAGGGCACTTGAGGTTAGGTGCAAAGTTGAATTTTAGTCCAGAGTTATTGGACTTAGCCTGGAGCTGTTTTATTTGCCTGTATAAGACTAAAACTTAAACCTTGTCTTTGCAGAACTGCAGTGATGCACTGCATACATACTTTATACCTAAGGACAGGTGCTAAATCATGTTACCTGAGGGGAAAACTGTTCTTTTTTTCAGTGAGTAATTCTAATACTGTGCTGTGATTTAGGTGTCTCTGGGAAGCCACAGTGACTGCTATCCAAAAGCTTTCTATTACTCTATCTCGGGTGGTACTGAGTTTCATATTCCTAATGCAAAACCATTTCTAGAAAAGTCCCGTTTCTTTATGTGGGATTTATCTGGGAGTAAACAACTCCCTGGGACACTTTAATGACTCATCATCATGAAACTGTCATCTACCCTCTAAATATGTAAATTACTGCCAAGCACACCAGCAAATACCCAGCATATGTTAAATCCGAGATACCTTTGCTGCTAGCAGCAGCTGAGACATTACATGGTGCTGACAAAAGGGGGTTAAGGAGTCCACTGAGAAGGATGCAGCACAGTGAGGTTAAAAACTGGGAATGCTGAGGTAATTCCTTGAGGTTTTGAGCAGTGTTTTGTGATAATGAAGTCTGCAAAGCAGCTTCTTCAGGAGTTTGTGCTGGGACCTGGTGAAACTGAAAAACTCTTTTTTTTTTTAAATGCAATATAACTTTCGAAATATGATCTAGTATAAGCTTCCTATAAAGCCTTTCTGCAGAGCATGGTGACATGCTGGCCCAGAGCAGAGCACTGCAGGCTTCTGCATCTGTCAGTGCTGGCTTTGATATCAAAGCACTTAGCTGTCGCTTATAACTCCATGGGTTTTTTCTGTTCACCCTTTCTAAATTCATCTCTGGCTCTGACTTGCAATTTAAAAAAAAAAAAAGGCAGTACAAAGGGCTTCAATCTAACTCTTACTCTAGTCTGTTAAGAAGGGACTGCAAGCTCCAATGGGCCAGTGGGAGCTGTGATTTGGGTATGGAGGGAATAGATCCAGTTTCATTCCTCATAAATGCCTTGCTGAGAAACTGCAAGAATATGGGGAGAAAAGCATGCAAATATGATATAAGCCAAGTGGGTAACACTGATTTTGTACTAGTGTTGGGCAGGAACTTTTTTTTCCCAATGGGTGCTTTTTCCTTCTCTAGGTTTGAAGGACCTGATGCAAATGGCAGCAGAAGGGCTTGTGAGGTTGTGGCTGCCCCAAGGGCATCCCTGCAGCCCTACCATAGTAGGATGGATGGAGATTAGTGGTAATGTGGACTCTGGCGGGGGGAGGATGGGACCCAGATTTGAAGCTGGTGGAGAGATCTCAGCTGGTCAGGGCTTGGAGCTGGGCGGCCTTTGTCTCAAGATGCTGCGGGTGGGTTTTGAACGGCAATGGTGGTTAAGTGAATTATTGCTGGGTGCTACCCACTCATGGGGGCAGATAAGGAGTGAAAAATTAGCCGGGGGCAGTCTTGGAGCTGAGGATGGGGTGGCCTTCCTCCCCTTTTGGTGTTGGGGCAGGTGCTGGCACCCTGCAGCGGTGGGAGCTGGCACTTGAGCGTGCTCCCTGGGCAAAGAAGCACCCCATGGGGCAGAGTGGTGGGCATCAGGTTTATTCTCCTTTTCCTCTCTCCCGTTGCCATCTCCTTCTCCAGGAGTTAAATGCCTCTTCCCCCTGCTCCGAGGCTAATTGAGTCCCTAGGGTTTAACACGCGTGTGTTTGTTTTATTCAACGTGTTGGCTGTTCCCACCGGAACAGGCTGATTTTTATTTTTTTTTTTCAGGGATTGGGCTGCCTTTTTTTTTTGCTTATTGTGCACAACAAGCTACTGCACAAGATATTCATGGGGGAGGGGGGTGTGGAATTGTAGTAATGCCAATACTTTTTGAATATTATAAACCTGGCTTATCAGCCCGACGCAGAGCTGGAATTTGTCTCTTCCTGTGCTGCATCTCTGCTTTCTGAGAGGGGCGTTTAAATACAGGCTGGAGACGCAGCCTTTCCAGTGTGCTCTGCTGGGCTGTGACAGCAGCAGCGGGGCTGCTTGAGCAGCTTTCTTTTTGCACTAATTCCTCTCCAAAAAGGAACTTCTCGGGGAGAAGGCTCTGAGACTGCATGTCCCAACAGTACCCGCTGAAGGAGGTGAAGGGAGACGCGGTTTGCTTTGTACCTGGCTCTCCTATCTTCTCCGTCCTAATGGAGCCAGCTTCTTTTTGCTACCCTCGGCTCACCTTTCTCCGCTCACCCTATGGCCAGTTTGGGGCAAGCGCTGGCTCTTCGCAAGATTTGGCCCCGTGGCCACAACGCTTGGTGACTCAGAGGTGGACTGGGCCGGTGGACGGTGCGTGACTGGGGATGGAAAGGGTCAGGGACTGGAGCGGGATGGTACGGGGTAGCAGAGAAGCCCACTGAGATTTGGAGGGGCTTTGGAGATGGTGGGCAAGGAGGGAGGCAACAGAGGTAGGACTTAGTGTATGCGTTGGTGCTGTTGTGTTGATGCGCTCTCCTCTTGGACTGTTCCTGGTGGTGCTCGCTTGGCCACTGTCATCTCCACCAAGGAGTAGCTCCTGTCCCCGCTACACCCTTGTGCACGGGCAGGCTGGCCAGGGAGAGCTGATAAACAACCTCAGCATGGAAAAAAAATAAAAATAGAAACTGATCTTAGCCAGTCTTTTGTTTCATAAGCTTGTTCACTTACTGAAATGAATCCGTCAGTGTTTGAAACCTGAAATACCTGCTGGAGGCTAGGCGGGCTTGTTTCACCTTTAGGGTTGTGATGCTGTCAACTCTGTCCTTTAAACTGCTATTAAAGGTATTAAGTATGGGTATAGGGGAAGGTATTAAGATCCTCTATTGTAGATTTGTCTCACTACAAGGAAATACCTTAAGAGTATCAGCTTGGTTCAAAATTTTGTATGTTGCTTTACTGCAAAGAATCTATGTGGAGAAACTCTGTAAATGCTGCTGTTTTAAGATCTGAGCCCCGCTGTTTGTGCTGATCCCAAGGACAGGAGTCTTGACTGTAAAACTTTTTTTGGAGAAGGTATCAAGCTTGATGAGAGGAGGTCCTTAGCGGCCTGATGTCGTTTTGAAGGTGGTCCTGCCTTGAGCAAGGAGTAGGGGTAGAGGCCTTCTAGGGGTCTCTTTCACCCTTGCATACTTTATGAACTATGGTATGCTTCCTTTACATCTTATTAACAGTCTGAATATGATGCACCTTACCTTGAAAAGCTCGTCAGGTGGCATGCAAAAAAAAAATATGGAGGAGACTGGATGAGCAGTCTCAGCAGAGAAAATGCGTAGGAGGTGTTTAAAAACATGCGTTGCCTGTGGTTTCATGCAGCGGAAACAAGTCTGTAGCAGGGACTGAAAACGCGGGTATGCGGCTCTGACTGAATCCCTCGGCTAAAAGTGATGCCTCTTCCCGAGCCGTGCCCTGCCTCATCTTGCTTTGCACTGGGAAACGTTTGCTGCCGCCTGGTAAATATGATCACTGGGAAATTTTTACTTAAGTCACAGTAATTGTCAAAGTTACTGTAGGGGAGTGACCCAGTCTTGCCAGCATTTGGATAACTTGCTGTTTATTTCTGCCTTTTATTTTTTAGGGTTCTGCCTTTTCTAAGGCTGACTGGATGTTGCTTTGGGGAGTTAGGTTTTTTCCTTTTTTTTTTTTTCTTTTGGCCAACATAGACCATTCCTCTGGGCTTTAAATATCCAGCTGGGGGAGACTTGGCTTATTGTTATGAAAATCTTGAATTGTATGGAACGTGAAGCAGTAGAATAAGCTGGAGGAGGGGGAGGATGTGGCATCTTCCCTCCAAAGCTTTTTAGGGACTGCATATTCGAGCCCTGGGCTTAGATATAAGTCTCTTTGGATGAGGTGAGGTCTCTTCAGCTCTATTTTTCTGCAACTTGCTGTTAATAGTGCAGACTTACTGCCCTGTTTCTCACTCCCTTATGCCAGCTCCTCACTGAATACATGCGTTTAACCCTGGCACTGCTACTGCCCATGCAGCTGAACTGTCATGCTGGGTAGTGTGGAAAAAACATCGGAGCCCGGCTCCGCAATCGGCAGGCAGCGCGCTCGCTGAGTGCAGCAGCTATAGCTTTAAGAAATTTGCTATATCTGCCTCTCAGCAGCAGGTTTTCTTCCCTCTCTCTCTTCTTCCTGCATCTTCACATCCTCTTGTTTTCCCTGTACTTCTATCTGTAAGGTACAGTATCTTCTCACTTCAGTTAAGCCTGGCTACTACAAAGCTTTTTTTTTTTTAAGGAGGCACACAAGCTTTCTCTGTACAGCATCCAGCAAAAACTGCCGTCTCCGAAGTGCAGGGTCACTTTAATTATTCTATTTTTCCTCCTTGCTACCAGAGGCAAATAACTCCGAGAAGCGGCAGGATCTGGGTGGCTGGAGGAGAAAACCCAAAGCCCAGCCTTGGCCGGGGCTGCGGTGGCATGCGGAGCGGTGCTTTGCAGGCATGAAGCTAGCGGCTCGCTGGCATCGGCATCGCTGCTCTGGTTGGGAGAGCTGGGTTGGAGGTGCCCATCTGGGAACTAATGGGTCACGCTCTCACTCCACCCATTTGCCACTCGCCAATTGGAAGTGAGGGAGAAAGATGCTCTGGATGGATTAATATTGGAGCCATTGAAAAAGCACGAGCCATTGCTGCCTCGGCCACCTGAGCAAGTGGCATTTGGGAACAAGTGTGGTGACTCAGGGGGAGCAGCCAGGAGGGGAGCGGAGGCTGTTTGAACAGCATCTCCATTAAAGAAGTAGTGCAGGTAAGTTGTGTTCTTAAAAAAAAAAAAAAAACAAAACAAAAAAACCAAAACTGAAGCACTACAGTTGCTGGGTGATGCATTTGGACAGGAAATCTAGAAAACTGTCTCTGCCAGCTCTTTAATTATTTAATTCACTAAAGTAAGACAGTACTTGATGTATTTTCAATGGGCTTTGCTGCTTAGTGATGATATCTATTGCCTGTGCCGGATGTCTCTGTGCTGCTGTGTTTAAGGATGGAGAATACCTTTTTGAATTCAATTTACATTAACCAGAGTGCTGTATGTATTTCAGGGCTCGAATTTAGTTTCAAAATAGGCATGGGGAGATGAGCACAAGGGATCTTACCTGTTCTGGTTTTTCTCTAATTAATGCTAAAACACCCTAACAGCCTGTCTGCAAGGCTTTACATACTGATGTTTCACGTGGGGAAAGTACAGTGCTGAGTGAAAACAAAATGCATATATGTAATCTGTTTAAAATGCTAGCAAACATCATCCCTGTTGCTGTAGCCATGGAAGCCATGTAGACGAACCATAAACAATGTCCCAATGAATAACACTATCATGGATTGTCAGTCTGCAATTATTTTACCACTGGACCAGGGCATTTTTATTTTGGGTTGACGATGGACAGCAAAATGAGATCTGGTGCTGCTGGCTGTCCCCCCATCCGCTGTGGTGGTGGTGGTGGTGTCACTGCTGCTGTTTTGTGTCTCCTAGACATAAAAACTCTATGGAGTGACTTCTGTTATCCTCCCAAGCCTGTTGTGATTTGAAATACCTGTTTCTGTGGGGAGGGCAGTGGCTGCAGAGGGCAGCTGGGCTGCTATTTGGGTATCCTTTAGACTGTTTTCACTTGTAATGGCAAGGGGAGATTTTTCTTGCAGTGTCTTGCCTTGGAACCACAACTGAATGTGTTTGGTGATCAGGTGGCTGGGTTTGCTGCTCTACTTCTGTGTCTTTCCATGTTTCCAGTATAGAGCTCAGGTTTGATCTAACTTTTGGGTTTGGGTAAATTTGAGCTGGTCTCCTGTTTCATCCAGATACGTTTTTGGGGGGTGGTGGTAGGAATGGGTGCAGGAATAACTTTGCTGCAAAACTTGAACCAGCCACTGTTTAGCAGCTGTTTTCATTCCTGGTGGCAATAAGACAAGGGATAAAAACTTTATAGCAATGCACTTTGTCGCAAAACATGATCCTTGTACCCTGGGGGGATGCTGGAGTGTGAAACTGGTGGTGCTAGAGCATCTCCTCCAGCTAACCCCAAAGAAGTCTTACCAGCTACTAGTTTACACCTTGCAGCTGCTTAATTTTTATGGTATTTAACACAACTGAAACAATGCTCCCTTCCTCTGAACAGCCCCAAGCAATTGAAATGTTGATAGACCATTTCTGCATGTTTTACACGGTACTGCTGCAGATAAGTGGCAGGTGGTGGCTTCTGGAAGACTCTGCCTGTGCAAGGGAAGCATTTGAGCAAAGAAAAATGTCTAAAGCACCTTTCTGAAGCCACTTTCAACCCTGATCAAGATTTGGGGCCACTGCAGTATCTCTCTTTGATTAAGAGTTATGAGGTTTTTGATAGGGCCCTGCAAGTGAAAGAACTGTCTGAAAAGCTGTCAGTAAGAGTTAATGCTTTCTAAATTATTTAAATGTTTCAGGAAAAGTCTACTGAGAAGCCTCAACTGGTCTGTTCTTGGGCCTTTGCCAGCTTGTGGGATCTCTGGAGGTATTTGCTTTCGCTCCTCTCTATGTAGCACTTATGCAAGAGATCCTTGCAAGTCTTAAATCACTTTTTTCTTTAGAGGGCCCAACAAAATGAAACCTCCTCCTTCAACTTGGGGGGGGAAAAAAAAAGGCAAATAGCACCAATTGTCTGTTCGCTAGCCAGATCCCAAAGTGGCGTTGTTCCCCTACTTCTCTGCTTGTCCTGCTCACCTACAAAATGCTGGCCAAGAAACCTGGCGGAGGAGGAAAAGATACCCTGTTAGCAAAGCAGCTGCACGGCTCTCCATTATAGGGTCGCTTCCTTTTGCGGCTCACCTCTGGGAGGCACCCTCGGATATTAATTGCTCTGGTGGGCTAAATTGTGATGAGTCAACCTGACAGTCAACAGTGACAGCCTGGTGCTGCTGGTAAATCCAAGCACTGCTGACACCACCAACCTTTAGTGTGCATGAGTTGTTTTTCTCTTTTTTTTGAGGCGGGGTGTGTGTGTGTGTGTGTATGTGTGTGTGTCTTGTCTCTGGTAGCTCTCACTGCTGCACCCAGCAATCTTTTATTAGACGGTCTGATTGTGACGGGTGTTCTGGAGGAAGCTGGTGAGGGGATGAAGAGGGGAATTGTTCAGTGCAGTGAGGAAGATGCTTTGAAAGCAGACTTGTCTGATCCCTGAGCTCATGCGTGGGTGTGTGCTTGGGAGTGCGCAGGCAGGAGGATGCTTCCTGCTTTATCCTTTCAATATGATGCTTTCTATTTTCACAGCCAGTGGTTGTGAAAATTAGTTCTGGGGTTTTGTTTACCAGAGTGACCGTGGCATGGTCTGAAACCTCCTCACACCATTTCTTTTCATAAGAAGAATATCCAGCTCCTTGCATATAATCCTTGATTTGATACTTTAGTGCCTGCTGAGTCGCAAAGCTATAAATTTGTGTTTTCTGCCTGGACTGGGACTGGCATGCCGGGGTGGTTGCACTGTGATGGAGAGTTTAGGTCGACCCATGGAGCAAAGCTGTATGACTAGTGCACCATGGGATAGCCTAGGAAATGTCAGAGGGCTGGTGTCGCGTCCTCCAAAAATCAGAGAAATGGGACACTTCCGAGGGGTGTTAGAGATGCTTAGTTTTGGTAATCTGGACCTCTTAGTCCTAAAACTGGGAATTTTGGGGAAATGAAACCCTTGTGGGAAGCCAAGAGGTGGTGAAAATTGTTTAGGGATACTACTTCTAGTGGGGGGGCAGGGGAGACAGGCGACATGTCTATGCAATTCTGTGGCAAGAAGAGGATGTTAAGCATAACTTTTTAGAAGTGCTCTTTACTAACAGAAACATCTTCTTTAAGGATTGCTAGAGGACTTGGCCATGTCTACAGATAAGGAGGGTAAAGCTTGTGTCCCTGCAGGTCTGAGTCTCTTGGCTAAAGCAGCAATTTGCCACTGGATTGGGCTACTTAAAAGCATCTTACTTCTTAGTGTGCGCTCTGGCCAATGCTTTATCGTCTTCTAAAAGCTTACCAAGGTGAAAGGTTTTGGAGTAGATCTAAATCTTCCTGGGTCATGGCTGTCTTCTGGACTGTTTTTGAGACCTCCAGAGTTGATTTCTTGTCGGTGTTTTAGTCAACCCATTTAGGTAAAGTTCTCCAACAAAAAAATCCCTGCTTTATTACGAAGTGATGCCAGTGCCTGTTGGTATAGCCCTACTGCTACCTGCATGAAACCTCTAGGCATGCCATGTGGGGACGAGCCCCTCATCCATCCTTCAGTGTTGGCTGTGTTTTTCAAAGGCTTGATAGCTTCATGAGAAGAAGGATAACCTGAGAAGTCGGGGGCAGGGGTCAGCAGTGCAGAAGGGGGGCCTGCCCGTCTCATGGGTACTGGCTGGAGTGTGCCCTTAGGCTTTCACCATGATGACTGGCACGTTGCTAACTCTTCAAATACTGCTGTAGAAAGCAGTATTAGGAAGGTATTTAGACATGTGTGATGGGCCTGTGGATATAATCAGGGTGAGGAGGAACACAGCTGGTCCTTTGTGGAGCTGGGTAGCTTTTCATGGGGCTGTGCTTAGCCCTTCCCTGCAACTGTGCCACTGAGATGAATAAAGGATAAGTTGAGGAGGGATAGGGCTCTAGTATGCCTTGTGAAAGAAGGGTTTATCCCCCTCAGCCTCTGATGGAGATGAAATGTGGATGGATGTGTGTCTGCACTGAGAAAGCACATGTGGTGCTTGCAGGGGGGAGAGAGGCTCTAAAGCTGTAGTGAAGAAGAGTCCTTTGGTTGATCTTGAGTCTTATCTCTTAAAGATAAAGCTTCTTGGAATGTAACAGTCCTGTTATTTCCCATTTAGTGACTTAAAAAAGGTCTTTTTACCCCTCTTGAGCTTGTTTTATTATGTTTTCTTTTGCCTTTATCAGTGCAAACTGGTGCTTTCTGGGGAAAGGTCTACATTTGAGCTTGCCACAGGCAGCAGTGCTCATACACTGTATTTACTGGGCATTTTCCTGCCTAAGCATTAACCAAGTACACCTTACTCATCTTACACTTCCTTGAATTACGGTGATTGGTTTTGAAACCCTGACTTGTGTGGTTTGGTTTTTTTGTCACACCTCTCTAGGTGTAGAGGAAAACAAGTAAAAACTCAAGCTCTTGTCCTGTATGTTGACTGTTATTGCCTAAAACAGCAGCTTGGGGCATGCTTCTCATCTTTCACTGTGCCAGTATGGGCTGTGCTTGTACCAGCATTTTCCAGTTGAAGTATGCAGGGCTCTAGGAAGGGATCGGCTGCTTAAGGCGTAGATAGAAATGAGAAGTGGTAAATTAAGGCAAAATAGCTTTTTGCATGCTGCTGTCCATTCATTCTTGCTGACTTGGGTGGTTTTAAATAATGTGCAGCAAATGTCTCCACCAGGAGACCTCGCTGCTCAGTTCTTTCCTGAAAACTGCCAAAAATCTCATGTTTTAAGAGCACAAGTGATGCCCTGTGGGAGGATCCTGCAACATTGATATACTTGGAACTGATCAGCTAGTCAGTGTGTTCAGACTTGCTGTCTGTGGAGCTCTTTCCCTATTCTTCTGTGGTGATGCAGTTGTGTTACGAAAGGAGTTTGAGGCTTCCTCATCCTCCTGCTGTTGAGCTCTTGCTGCATACAGAGATTTCTAAACTCAATTGCAGGCTCCTTTCAGTCAATGCTCCCCATAATTTAAAAAAAAAAAGTTCTCTCCTACAGGTTTCCCTTGGGATATTATTCCTTGTGTGTGGCTTTCCCCCCTGTCCCTCTTAAGTCTGTCTGGTTTTCTGCTGACTTTGGGTGGAAGAGGGGAGCAGCATTGTTTGATTATTAGGTATCTGAAGCACATGAATTGTGGCTTTCCCACTGTCCGAAATTGTATGAACCTGGGTGCAGCTCCCTGGTCACTTGTGCTGCTGCAGAATCCCTTGTCCTGTGATGTTAATTCATGGTGGGGTGGAGAGAACAAAGAAGAAGAGCGAGCTCAGAGTTTAATGCTAAATATCAGGTCTGATAGAGCCTTGGATAGGGCTAGCCTTGTCATCTTTCCCCAGTTCTAAATCTTGGATGAGACAATACACTTGTTCAAGCTGGACTTGGCCCTGGATCTGTTTGAGATAGTGCAACCAACTGCAATGTTCCCCATCGTGCAGGGAAGCTGGTGCCCAACTATTTAACAGTAGTGATGGACGCTTTTAGCAAACTCCTGAAAGTCAGCTTGAAGTGGCCAAAACCTTGCTTCAAAACTAAAGCCCTAAATGTCTTCTGGAAACTAGATTATTTTTTTTTTCAGATAACTAGGCAGTTCATTCTGTCATGATGAGAATTGGTAATTCTTCATGGGAGGAAACTGGGAAAGTCTAAAGGCTTTTACAGTTGAACAGGTGACTTTTGTTCTAAGCTCTTGCTCAGAGGCTCAAGTGTTTTGCTTTATCAGCTTTAAGGCAAGATGTTGCATTTGCTGATGAGTTTCAGAAATGGCTTCAGTTTTAGCAAAGCAATGTTGAAGAAAGTGATGGGAACTGGGGTATTGGAGTACACCCTGAGTAAAAGATGATGAAGGTACCCAATGTTTTCCCATCAGTACTTATGGGGTAACAAAATGCTCCAGATGTACAGGCTGCCTACATTCAGAGACAACGCAAGAGCAGCCAGTATTAAGTGGCCTGTAAATGGAAAAGCACCTTTCCAATAACTCTTTCAAAATGGTGTTGTCTCAAACTAAACTCCAGTTAAATATTACGACACTAGAACTTGAAAAGATTTACTGGAGGGAAGTCATAAAAGCCGAAGTCTGTAAGTACTGCTTGTAGAAAGCCTGTTGGAGAGCTACGTTTTGCTTCAGTATAAGGCTTGTGCTGCGGAGGGCTGTTTATTTGGAAGATGCCAGCAGCAGAACATTGTAATTGAGTTACTGAAGTATCCAGAGAATGTGTTTTTATTTGTAATCCACTAATATTGCAAGGCTCAAGAGAACTTATTTACTAACCTTAAAACAAGAGAGTTAAAATGGGTTATTAGATCTGAGACACATTTCCCACAGGAATTTAATAATGGAGGATGGCATGGTAGGGTTTTGTTTGTTTTTGTTGTTAAATGCAAATGTAAAAATGGTAAGAATGTAAGAAATCAGGAAGTGTACCCACTTCTGCTCTGATACTTCCCACTGCAGATCATCTGATTTGTCCTTGTCCTAAGACCAAGCACCTCAAACTACAGCAAACTTGATTGTCCTACCAGTTAAGCAGTAAACTTCATATACCTCCCCCTTGGTGGCTCTTGGAGTCACTGCAATAGCTTCAAGTCAAACAGCAGTGACTTCTGAAATCTTAATCTGTATCCCTGAGTCTAGTAAAATAGGCTTTGTTTTCCGTTTTGCAGCACTTCAGTGCTTCAGCTCTTGACTCTTACCTTTGAATTCAATGCTTATAAAGTGATGAGAAACTAGTCAGAAGCTTTTCTTTGAAAAAGCAACTAAGTGATGACACTTTTAATGCCTGTCCAATTTAGTCTCATCTAATAGACATCCCTGGGGGGAATAAGGGGGGGTGGCAGTAGAAACTTATTTACTGGAGTAAATTAACTCTTAAAAATGAAGAGCACTGCTTAAATTGTCAAAAGAGCTATACCACATGCTTTTTGGCAGATAACAGAAGATGGTATCCTGTTCTGCCTTTTTGGATTGGGAGAGCAATTTGGAGAGTGGTTGTCCTCGTTAGGTGTTGGATGAGAAAGCAGACTCTGGAGAGAGAGGACAGACCTCTCTGAGAGATACTAGAGGTACAAGAGTGAATTTGCTGTGTTGTGTATTTCTAGCTCCTCAGGGTATTGCTTTCCATCTTTGTCTCTAGAAGCCTGACCTTATGTCTTGCTGAAATTGCTTTGGTTGTATTTTTTTAATTGCTGAAATCTGAAAGAAAACCTGGGGAAAGGAACTAGCAATATGTGTTTGGTGGATCTGAGGGAAGTGGTGTGCTGGTGTGGAGAGGGGAAACTCCCACCCTGTAGTAAAAGTGCTCTCCAGACAGTAGTCTTTTCCTCTAGCCTGTGAAGGCTGGTGCAGGGGATGATTTATACTTCATGGAAACACTTCTGCAACTTCAGGCAAACCCTGGAGCCTTGTAATGTTGAACTCTAATGTACCTGGAAACTCATATGCCTGCCCAGGCTTCCCTAAGCTGAACAATTGCATTCATTACTGCAGTGTTTTATAACTGTGCCCCTTGGTTAAGTTCTTTTTTTCAAGAGTGGAGGTGAGGTGGGGAGAGGAAATACAGGTTGGGGTGTGTGTGTGTGTGTGAGAGGCTTTGGGTATGTACCATACTGGTACAGAAAAGAGGACTCTGCCTTGCTGTCAGTTCTGCACAACTCGGACCCATTGCTCCTGTTTTCAGCAAAACATGACTAAGGAGCTGAGACCTTGGATATTAATATCGCATAAGCTGTGTGGAGGGAGAGGCATGTGGAGCCTGCTGGTTTGTTTGCCTTGCTGACTGCTGCTGAGTATGCACTTAAGCACAGTGTAGCTAGCTTCGTCCTTAGCTAGCATCCCATAAACATAAGCTCTACTTGCTTGTAACAAAATGATTGAGGAAATATGGGGAGAAGGGGGCTGGTGCGTAAGGAGAAAAGGTATTAATCGCTCTCTCTCCCAAATCCATCTCCTTGGTTCTGCTCAATTAAAAAGTTAGATGGATGCTGCTTTCTCTTAGATTCGCAGGAGGTGCAGATGATGTAGCCCCAATTTACCCTTCCTACCTCCACTTCTGCTAATGCCTTGACCTTTAAGCTAGTCCCATAGCTCCCTGCACGTGTCTGGACTTGTGTAAACACCCCCATCACCTTTTACCTCATGGGCATGTCACACACCGTGCCTGATGTTAACGTGCGTAGCCCCTTCCGTGGGGGTTGTAACAACTTTTCAAAAGGCTCCAACAAGACTGTTTTGAAGTCTGAATCCCATTGGTGCTATGGGACAGTATTAACGTAGGGAGAAGACAAATTACCAGGGCTGGACTTCAGCCAGGACATAGTAGGGTGAACGCCTGACTTTTTTTTTTTTTCCCAAACGTGCCATTGCATCTTTAATTACAAGGTTAAGACCTCTGTTTTATGACTCATTTGAAAAAACAGCACCTCCAACATAATTGCCTGAGCGTGTTGCCTAGGGGACTATCGCTCATTAGTGACTCAGAGGAATGAGTGCCACCTAATGAAATGGCACTACCTGTTGTAATACCCCAGCCTTGCCCTTTTCATGCCTAGTCCAAGCAGCAACCAAAGCAGTCTCCCGTAAAGGTGCAATGTCAACCCAGGCAATGCTGCAGTTAAAAGGTGTTTCTAATAAAGCAAGCAACCAACTCTGAATTCCTGTTCATTAGGCATTATCAACCCATAGAAATAGGTGTGTTCAGTTAAAGAAAAAGCAAACAGTGTCTCGTTTTAGCCTAGTGAAGGATGAACATGTTGCTTCAGGCTCCCTCAGAAGCCATAATAGAAATGAGAAATTGATATACCATCCTGCTGGGAATGTCAGTTCCTTGGGTAATCCGTCTGATGCCTAGGCGTCTTTTGTTTGTTTCTCTGAAATACGTAAATGTAATCATTACACAATAAGAGCCTCTTTAAAAAACTTTCCTTTGATCATTAGCATGCTAATCAGTCTGGATGGATCTTCTCCTTCCCTTCCAGGTGGGGGGAAACAATTGACTCGTGTAATGGGTGCCCCTTGGCCACGGTTCGGTTCATTTGTTCCTGCAACCTATTGTTCTGGGATGAACTTTAGAACATTGTGTTTCTCTCTTGGACCAGACACTTGAATTGCCCTCGGGTTTGTGTGGGTTTTTTTTAATGGTCATCAGGGTGTCCCTCCAGGAACCTGTGCAGCCAGATGCTATCTGCACAGAAAGGTCTGATTCACGTGGGGCTGTGACAAGTGTTAGGGCTGGAAGGTGCTGCCATCACTGTTGTGACTTGTATCTGTCTGGTGCACAAAGGCTCCCAATGGACCAGGATGAATTATGATGCTTGAAAACGTGGCACGCTGTAAAGTGTAGGGGGAAAGTACGTAAGCTGTAAGCCAAAAGTTATGGGGTAGAGAAAGTGTCTTTGGGAAACGGTCTCATGCCTCAAACGAAAAGCAGGAAGCCTAATCTGTAGAACAATAAAGCAGGCAAAACCTCTTTCCTTGTTGGCCCACATTCATCTCAGGCTTGCGTAGGTAACGTTTGATTAGCCTAATGAAGTGGGGAAAGACAGAGCAAATCTATTCCTCTTTCTGATTGCATTTTGGCTGGGAAAGAAGCATATAAAGAGGCAGCATCTAGTAGCAGATTTCTAAGGGACTGCTTCGGTGACTCTTGCTCAAGGCTTGAAATAAAGAGCTCTGTTAGCTCACTGTAAAATAGGACATGCACCTGTACAGAAAAGCTAGTGCTTCCAGCCCACGCAGTCTGAACTGTCAAATACTGTTAGTATTAAAAACAGCCAGGCTGGGCTTGGGTACCAGACTTTGATCACACCTGAAAGCAGGTGCTCCTATGCTGTTTGAACATCTCTTTGCATGGTAAATACTCAATTTGCCAGCAGTTAATTGCAGAACTGACTCACTAACAAATAAAATATGTTCCATAATTAGTCATGGTGATTTAGTCTTGGTGCTGCTGTGTTTGTGGGTTCGCTCTTGGTCAGCATCGTTTCCCATTTGTGGCTTCCTCATGAACCCCTGCTGGCGCAGATGGTGTTTGCTGTAGGACCCCTGCTCAGGAAGCAGGCCAAGGAAGGCTTCAGTATTCTGGTGCTTATCTTCAAGTGACAAGCACTGTATTGGGATATCCTAATGATTAGGAGTAGCAGAATAGGATGTGAAATCCCATTCTCATCTAAATTGAGTTGTTTTCTTCTAAAATAAACTGGTTCTTTTTATCTAAGTGTGAGATACAACCTGGACTTTGTTATGGTTTGTATTTTGTTATAAAAGCCTCATAGATGCTTAGCTCTTATTATTTTTGGATGCACTTGTTCAGGTTTGATAGGTTACTGAGATGATTGGGCTTGTCTTGATCCTTTAGTCTTGCTGTTTTGTGGTCCCAGCTCAGGATGTCTGAGACTGCTTAACTCTTTTCAAGCAGTGACTGTATAGGATATTCTGGTAAAGGCTAAAGTCAATAAACAAAAGGTTAAAACTGCCACATTCAGGAAAATCTGATGCCTGCAGTATTTCGGGTCTGGCTTTCTGCTGTAATCCAGGTTTACAGTGAGATCAGCAGTAAGGTGAAGACATTCAGCATCTTGATGATTCTTATGTTGCCTTTTTTTCCTGTCTTTCTAGAGTCCCCACCAGCAGCGATGTCAAGAAATGGATACTTCTTTGAAGAGAGTGGCAAGTATTATTTGACTTCTTTGTGCATAGTATCGCCTTATCGGAGGGAGAGCTGCACTACAGGGTTAGCTGAGAACTTGAAACAAGTGATAGAAGAACCATTTAGCTTAAGCAGCATGCAGAGACAGTCTTACACAGTAATTGTGTAATCTTGCACTGGAAGCAGACGCTGCGTTTTTAAATCCTGTAGATGTTCTAGATATTCAAAGCAGTAAATAATTATCTTCACGTTGTCATCGGTGACTATTCTGGGTGGCTCCTTGTTTCTCAAGTTCTTTCATGATGTCTTCCTGTAATACAGGCTGGCAGGTGTATTGGCTTGTCTTTTTCTGGAGTGGAGATCATGTGTAGGTGTCAAATCCCTTTAGAGACATCCTGCCAAGACCCATCAGGTAAATGTTGGATGGTTCTGATAAATGCATCTTTTAGTCCAAAGTGCTCTCTAAGATTTTTTTCTTTAAAGTAAGATTAAGTTGTGGCACTTGGAAACCTGTATCATCTGCCTCAAAGGTGGCAGAGCTCTCAGAGATATTGTACTTGTAAAAGGCCAAAGTATTGTACAGCCAAACTTGAAGTGCAGTGAGGTCCCAGGTTCTCTACCGGTTTTGGAGAAATAGCATATATGGGGGTTGTTAGGAAAAGATCATCTTGAGAGTTCAACTTAAGCCTCTTCAGGATGTAGTCTCTAAGGGCCTGGGACTTGTTGTTCTGAAGATGGTGCAGTGCTTGGAGTATTAATGACTTCCAAATTGTGAGAGCAGAAGACTAAAATGCTCTATTATTTAGGCCTGTAGATGCTTGTAGCTGTCACAAGGATGATCTTTCTTCTTCCAGAGGTCCAAGTCTTAGGTTAACATCTGGGAATGGGAAGCTGAATGTCTGCCAGATGTCAGCTGCAGTAGATCCAACATTGCTATTGACAGCACTTCCTTTGGCACTGTCTCGCTTGCCTTCTCTGAAGGTGTTATGGAGCCAATTTCTAAGAGTAAAAGGATGAAACTGGAAGCAAGTACACTCATCTCCAGTAAGAAGTCTTTTCTGAAGGCTGGATTGAGTTGCAGAAGGGCAGAAATTATGCCTAACGTCAGGGAGGTTTTATTTCTTTGGTATTTGCAGGTTTTCCAAGGTCATGTGGGTCATGAGGTCTGGGTAGCCCTGCTCCTACCTTCCCTGGCTGGCATGTGGCCCGTTGGGGTATGGTTGGTCCTTTCTTAAGGATTGGGAATGTAAGAGGGTGATCCAGGTTGGGACCTGGAGAGATGACTAAGCCTCCAACTTCTGGCTGAGAGCAGTGTTAAGGGCTTGGTGAGAAATGCTGCTGTATGGTTTGGAGGAGGGACAAAGGTGGCTGTTGTCTAGTGCCACTTACTTCATCCCAAGCCCTCCTGCCACAAGGAACACAAGCACAGCTGTCTGTCCTAGCATCTTATGTGGAAAGGTTCTACGTGTCCCCTTCCAGGACTCAATGCCTTGTCTTCCTCAAACTGTCCAAACAAAACAACAAAAAAAGCAGGTATCTGGATGATTTTAGAGCACATGTTTGTAGTTGTGGAATTCCCTGTGCAAAGCTCTCCTATGAGAGATGCTTTTTTGTCAGCTGTGGTTGACTGCCAACTGCCATGGCAGCGAGCATTTATTTCTGCCCTATTTGTGTTATTACTCATCTTCCTCCTTTGTCTTAAGGAGATGGCACCTTAGAGCTACCATTAAGGACTTCATGTAACTGTGTATGCTTCTTTCTTGTTATGCTTCTGCATGGTGTTTGGGGGAGGGAGGGAAGGTTGCTTGCAAGCTTCTCTTCAACCTGCACGCGGTATTGAAGGCTGTATTAATTGTGATTGAAAATACAGTTGATTTCTTAGCTATTTCACGCTCAAATCTGCTGTCGTTGTTGTTCCTCATTACAAACTGACCTTTTTTAAAAGTTCAGTTGCTGTTGAGTTATGAGTCACCTTCTACCGTCTGATTTAACTGAGGGCTTTTGTGCTTCTGCACAGAATATATGGACAGCACATCTTGGGGGCTGCCAGATTCACATCCTTCTGTGAAGCAGTGCTTTGGCTCTCTGTACAGAAGTTTCATGCACTCAGATTCTTGAAGACTTACCCAAAAACTCAATCAGAGCTAGAGGAAGCTGTAGAGAAAGAAGTTACCTCTTTACATCATTTCAAGTTTTGAAATGGAGCTGCATAATCATTAAGCTGTTTCTTGGAACCACTTGTTCAGATCTGCCAGCTCATTATGGAGACCAAGAGATGCTCTTGCCCCACCTTTAAAATAAAAAAACAAACTCTCTTAAGCTGTGTGTTGGGAGGGGGGGCAAAGGAAAAAATAAACCTCGCCTGTTCGTTCCCTTAGCACTTACATTTTTCCCTTTTCTCAGTAGAGAAACATCTTTTGATACTACTGCTTTTTGCACAGTCGAGCTTTTTCCGTTATCTCCTCCTGAGATCTTGCATATACATATGGCTTTCTGTATCCTTAGTAATTAGGATGTTTTTGTTTCTGACCATATCTGAGTCTCTGTTCAGACTGTGTCTGTCTCTGCCAGCTAACTTTTTTCTTACCGTTGTTGTGTTCTCAATAGCAGCTGCAGCAATGCTAAAACTTAAAAGATGAGACTTCAGTTTTACTTTAAACCGTTGTAGTGAGGGTAGTCTTGGCTGCAGCACCAGAACAGTGCTTCATAAGACTCTCCTAGATTTTTACTGTTCGTAAAAACTTACTGAAGTATTTAATAATTTGTTGTTCTGTTAATTGCTGAGGAAAGCCCAGGAAGGATTTTCTGGTGGATGAAGGTTAATATATGAATATTCTGGAAGCTTAGAGGGTTGTTACAGTCCCAACCGTGTACCAACCCATTTGATAGCTTCTTAACTGGCTAAAAATCTGGAAAGCTAATTGAAGGAGCTCATTTCTTTAGCTACGAGTTCCAGTTTCCAGCATGCTCTGGTTTTCCCCTATTGCTGGAAGAACTTGACTGAAGGCTGCTTTCGTAGCCTTTAGTGCATTGCAGAAAGTAAATGCATACACTGGGGGGGGGGCATAAATCTGTTTAGTAGCTTGTTCTGTAGAGGCAATGTTAAGAGGAAAAATAAGGAAATAAATTTGCCTGCCTGGTTAGAAGTTCCTGATGGAGAGTGTGGTGGCAGCAGGTACGATGGCAGCTGTTGGCCATGTTCTGTTTTCAATCCATGTGTATTGTCAGTTTTAATAGTTGTCCTCTGACATATCTTGCTGATGAAAATTCATGTTTTTACTCATTCTTTCGAGTCTGCGGAACAAGCAAATGAACAAAATCTGGCATGGCCCAGTAATATTTGCTGTCCCCCCTACTCACCCCATGAGTCTGCTGTGTGTTTAAGTCACTTGCATCTACAGCAAGGTTGTTTTGTCAAATGAGTTTTCTTACTTGCAAATTTAAGTGACTAATGAGATGATTGTGTAGACCCAATCTAAACCTGAAGATAATTGGAGTCCTGATGAAATGCAGCTCGGCAATCAACATTCAGAGTAACTACTCATCAAGCCCCACATTGTCTCTTGGCTGTCAGCCTCCTGCACCCTCCGTGGTGGTGGTGGGGAAGTATCCAGTGCCTGCTACAGGTGGATTAGTTCTAAAGGCATTGGTGTTAGCTGCAAGTGATTAAACTCTGCCAATGTATGATGAGCTTCTTGCTTGACCCAAGAACTTTCCCTGATAAGACACAAAACTGGGGGCTTTCTAGTTCCTCTTGCAAAATCCAAAGGAAGGAGTCCTGGTATAGTGCTGGGGATATTTGAATTGTTGCATTGTTTTAAAGCTGGCTCAACAGATATTGCAGCATAAATTTTTGTCTTCCAGAGCAAATCCCTCACTGCTTGGTCTCCTCTGACTTATTAATTGGTTTTGCTGGCACAATAAATTGCAGTTGTGTTGAAGGGCCCCAAGGCCCCAGCCTGGCTTGGGATGTTTGGATATATTTTATCTGCTTGTTTTTGTTTTTCAGTTTGCAGTTCAGTTTGGTATGTGTGCTGTGGGTTTTTTTTCTTTTTTTAAATTTGTCTTTATCTGTCTTGGAATTGTTTGCCTAACTAGGAGATTAATCTAAATGTCTTTGTGAAACAAATCCTTTCGCAATGGGTTTCCCCTGATGAGATGCCCAGTTTACCAGCAGGAGATGCACTACTGCTACCTATGGGAGAGCCCAAGGGGGTGGATTGCAGGTCTCTTGCAGGTTTTTATTTCTGAGAAGTGTCTGTCAGGAGGCCTGTAATGAAATGAACACTCCTGATTTCTGTGGGTTATGGTACAGAACTGAAATTCCACGTGCTGCTGTGTTTTGTAAAAAACAAAACAAAAAATAAAAACAAAGCCCCACTGAATTATTTGGATTATACACAACATTTCCTAGAAATCTGGCTGCAAAATACAATACTGGAATTAATTCAAAAGTGCCTGGGTGTTTGTTGTGGGTTTTTTTTTTTGTAGCAGATCAGTTCTTTCAGTTCTGTTATGAATTATTGCTGAAGTGGCAGGGGAAACTTTGTTTCCATCTGGCTCTTCATGACAAAAGACTGACTCGAAGTAGGGTTGAAAACATGCAACTGAAGCTATGGCTGGCCAATAGTGGAGGGATCTGTTACTTAAAGGATGGAGGTCTGGTCTTGGTGACTCACCTGCTAGACACTTTCTATCTCTTTTTATACAAGAAGAGGTTGTGGTTTAATCTGTCGTCTTGAAGCACTCTGAAAGCTTAGGTAATGCATTGATATCTCCATCGCAGGTGGTCATTACTGCAAAAGGCCTCAAACCCATATCTGATGGGCTCCCAGTGACTGCTCAAGAGCTAAGAAGCATCACCTAACACTTCCCCAGCTCTTCTGCCCCTTACGCTACCTGTGGAGGAGCTGGGATTGGAGGACGCTTCCCTAAATCCCATCTAGATGACCTATAGAAGTCATTAGTCTACCTGTTCCAACCCATAACATTTGGCTTAATAAAGGAGGTCGTCAAACAAAAGCATGGAATGTAAGCTCTTGCCAATTAGTTGTCAGCAGCAAACCCTCAGCAGTCCAACAACAGTCTCTGGACAACCCCTACTTCCCCAGTTGTCTTCTCCTGGGCTGGCATAAACCACGTCCACGTGGCTGCCTGCTTAGGACAAAACCAGTGAGCCTTGCCAGGGAATCTCTCGACTGTGAACCAAAGGAAAAGCTTAAAACGCTAGTAAGCATCCAGCTGTATGTAGAACTACTTTATTTAATCAGCGTGGCTTAAATTTTTTATTTTTTGGGAGACAGCTTTGCAAAATGTGTCTTGATAGCAGCCTTCAGAGGGTATTGCTCTGTGGCTACAGCACTTCAATTGTTCTTGTCTGTGAAATGGAATAATTTGTTGGGAAGGAAGGAATTCTTCTCAACTGCTTTTCAGACTCTCGTGATTCAAAACAATAAGTAATCCCCAAACTTTGAGGTTTAACCTCAGCAGGAACATGTAAAACTTAGGCAAATATTTACGTAGAAGATGCTGCTCTATCAATACGATTGCTATTTTTTTTGTGTGTCCAAAAACAGAGAGCTATTTTGGTAAGTAGGTGATTATGCTGAAATCAGCATATGAGATGTGACCAGAAGCTTGCATTGGTTGAGCGTGTGAGAATAGCATGCTGTTTAAACTCTTTTTTTTTCTAGAATACTGTGCAGATTGGAGAACTGGTAACACTTGTACAAAGTTCTTCCTAGTCTCTCCTGAATCCTTCAATTGTTTTATCCCTGCCAATATTAACTAACTGTAAGGTTATCTAACCTTTGGAGGCAATGTGAGTCCATGTTTTTGTGCAGAGTGTAAAGGTCAAAACGGAGGTGGAGACTCCATTATTAATTGAGTTTCCTTTTGCACCCAATGTTGGGGATTTGGGTATTTTCAGAGTGACGCAGTGAATCTGTAAGCCTGCAGTACTCAGGGAACAAAGCAAGCACTCTGATAGCTTAAAGCTCAGGCTGATCACTTCATCTCAGGTTAATTAAAACTTCATGCCTTTCTTGAAAAATAGTGTCTGTTGTTGATTAGAGCAAGTTGAAAATCCACGAGTGGAAAAATCAGATAAAGCTGACTTTTTTAACTTAATGCCAGTATCATGACTAGTTTTTAGGCAGATACAAAGCTTAATTCTCTCTCTTGAGTTCCTTAACACTAAGTTACAGCTGAGCATTGGGATGCTCAAAGAACCAGACCTGATTTTAGGATAATGTCAATATCCCAGTTGATGCCCCTTTGCCTTTAAAAGCTATTGAATATATGTTGTTGTTATTGCTTCTGTTGTCCCTCTGTACTTGACATATTATTTTTCTGAGAAAGTGGGTGCAAATAGCTCTTGGGTTCTTCAAAAACAAGAACTTGCCAACTGCTGCACTTGACTGACTGCAGCAGAGCTGGGAGGTTTATGGCTTGAAATGCTAAGAGTGAGGCCAACTGCTGGACTTCACTTCTGATCAGGATCAGTGGCAAAAACATCTAAAGTAGTGATGTCAGAAGGAAAGCCTTTCCTTCTCCCAGGGTGAAATACGTGAGGCTGCTGAATCTGTCAGAAGCACGTTGCATACCATTGCTCCCATGTTCTGGTGAGGTGACCACAAGTGCTGTTCTGCAAAACCAGTAAAAAGGACTGTCCTGCAATTTGCTGCCTTGTGTGCCTAAAAACTCATTTGAGAAATCTGAGATGGCTTTTAGCATGACTCGCTGATAGTGTTGGATTGCCAGTCATATGAGCTCAAAAGAATTCTTCTAATCTAACTTTAACTTTCTAGCTTTTTGAAGAGACATCATGGGAGGGGGCAACTACCAATTCTGAAAAAGAGCAGATGCACCCCATGATTTGGGAAGCTGGGGCTTGGATTTGGCTGAGGGGAATAGGCATTGCTGTGCAAGCAGGTGTTATCAATGGGAACACTTTTCCAGACTTGTAGTATAGACTACTGTGAAAGTTGAGGGTAGAATCAGTGGTTTCCAGACAACTGCTTTGACTATTTGGAGTGTTAGTATAGCATATGTGGTCCTTCAGAATAAAGGCAGCAATTTTTGCAGAGACTTGGCAGAGGTCGATAACATTTGACAAGCTTTGATCTTAGCTTTCCTATTTTGCCCTATTAATCTTGCTATATGAGTATGTACCTTATCTCATCCATGTAACTTTTGCTAAGACAGTAGCAGCAATATATCTGCCTAAACAAAAAAATTGGTGTAGCATGTATATGCCCACAACTGTGCACATCAGGGTAATGCCAAAAGGAAAAATGTCCACTCTCCCCCCAAAACCTCCTCCTTAGATGCTTTGGCTTGCTGTGCTAAACTGAATCTGCAGCAAAGTGTGCATAGATGTGTTTGCACTCCTGGTTAGTGTGCATGGTTGCAGATGCAGGTGTTGATTAAAATAACACGATTGGCTTTGTCTCCTCTGAGGCACGCCAAGAGGTTATGCTGGGGCTGTGTCTGGCATAAGTCTTATAACCTGGGATGTGAGATGATGTTGTTAGTAATATAGCTGCTTTTCTCCCAGGAAATTGAGTTTGATGATTAAGACTTTGGCTTTCTTGGAGAAGTCTATAGCCCCTGGGCTGTGAGTGCTGCTCCCACGGAGCAATTAAGCTTTTCTAGGGAACATACATAATGTGGCTGAAGTTGTGCTTCCTGCTAACTACTATTCTGCTGATTTTATTACCCCAGCTGCAGCTGCCAGGTGCCACTAAGGCAGCAGAGGGAGAGGTAATGCCACCTCTGGTTGCTGCAGCTCAATTCACTGCTCTTCCCAACAGAGCCCTGGGCTCTTAAAACTCAGCTCAAAAGCAAAATAGCTGCAGGGCAAGCACCTTGTCAGAGTTGCGAGGGGGTTGATAGCAGCAGGACTGGGGAGATGAAGTGGATCTGAGAAGGTGATGAGAGTAAGGAGAGAAGGATGGCGATGGATATTGAGATATTAAAGCAAGGTAGGCCTGGGCCGGGCATGAATTACAGGGGAAGGGGTGATACTTTAGAGGGGGAAGGCTAGAGAAACTGCATTAATCATATTTTTATTTTCTTCCCAGCACCTGCATAAAATTAGGGGATGGCTTATTTTCATGTGACATAGGATGGGCTGAGGTACAGGAAGACTTAGGGTCAAGGCATCTGCTACTTACGGCTGCGCAGGGTGAGAAGTTGATTTTGTTCCTGCAGTACTGAAGGATTGTGCCTGCTGTCTTTGGCCTTGTGCACTTTTCATGCTTTTCCATTGCTCTTTGCTATGAGTCCTGCAGGGTAGACTGAGAGGGAATCATCCTGACCGCAAGCTTTAAGGTGCAGGAGGGCTGCTCTGATCTCCTTAGCCAACCTTAATTCAGTTCCTGACTCTGGACACCTACTCAGCAAAATTGTTTTTCTTCAGTGTTTTAGACAGTATTTCAGGCTGAAGTGGTACTTCCTGTGCTCAGAGGTCTGACTCACCCTGTCATGTAGCTCATGGTGCTTCAGCAAATGCTGCCTTCATATATGAAGTGTTAGAGATGGGGGAGGCACCATGTTGGAGATCTTGTGCTCTTCCACAGCCAACTTGAGGCAGTACGCAAAGGTGTCTAAGACCCCTCCTCCCCCCCCCCTTTCGCCTCCCTGAAGCACTTGCTTGTAGCACAGGCTATGAAGTGTTACTGAGACTCTGCTTCCGTGTGGAAATCTGATATTTACACAAATTGTGCCATGGCCACATCAGATCTTACTCTGAACTTCTGCAAAACACCAGTCAAACTTTCAGAGGAGCTGAATAACTTTTGCTGTTGCTTGTGGCATCTGCTGCCCTTCAAGCAGCCGGGGTGGCACTCAGCGATCATCAGATGGTGGCAGGGGAAAACAGCTGCCAGGGCTGGAGGCAGCTATTGAGCCGTGCTCAGAGGGAAGGGAAGGTGCATCTGCCATGTACACAGCTCATCTTCTTACCTCGAGGTGACCCTGCATTTGACAGGCAGAAGTTGCTCGTGTTTTAAAATGCCTGGCAGACTAATAGGCTGAAGGATTCAAAACAGGAGTGGTTTGAAGCCTTGGGGTGGTTTAGTGACAAAGCAGACACCTGCCCGGGAGTGCAGTTCCTGTACAGCCCAGGTTTGGGATTATTTGCAAGCTGAGTGTTTTGTCCGTCGCTTGCCCAAGGGACATGAGGCTCGGCTGCCTTTTGTTCTGCTCTTTCCTCCCCTAAAGAGGGAGGAACAGAGGATGCTTCTCTTGCCAGAGTCCTTGCTGACCTCTGCCCAACCCTCTGATCTTACTCTACCCTTGCCCTTCTTCCAGCTCCCGTGTTTCTTCTCCCCTGTCTCCAGCACTCTCCGTTTTCAGGGCTCACCACTGCTGTGCTCATATCAAGCCAGTTTGAGTAGGCTTGGGAAGCGAATAAGTAGTTTTCCCTGCTTGGCTCTTACGCATCTATGTCTTAATTGCATTAGGACAGTAGGGAAAACCTTAACAACGTTCTCTGAGCTGCGTGCTCGAACTGTCCTGCCCCCATGTGCCTCCTGTCTGACCCACTGAATGGAAAGGACAGAGAATCATAGACCTGTTGTGACAACTTACCTGGGGCTGAAATGAAAAATTCAGGATCATCATTTTTAGCCTGTCTCAGGCTGATTTTGCTTTGCAGGGTGGCCCAAGGTAGTATCGAGGGTGCTGTCAGCACTGGTGGATGCTCTGCTTTGAGGAGAGTTTATGGTGTCTGTTGTGCGTTTCAGAGGAACCAAACCCCTGGTTTGACACTCTGCTTGTGATTAAGATGCTTGCATGGGGCTTTGTGGTACTTCTGAAGCTACCAGGGATGCTGCCTGGTTCTTGTTCGTCCCTCCAAGACACAGGCTGACCCTCAGTCCTATCATATCTGTCAGCTGTTTTGTGGATGTTTTGTACCTGGTGGTGCCCACAGTGTCACGATACTCATAGAATCGCAGAATCGTTTAGGTTGGAAGGGATCTTAAAGATCGTTTAGTTCCAAGCCCCCTGCCATGGGCAGGGACACCTCCCACTGGACCAGGTTGCTCAGAGCCCTGTCCAGCCTGGTCTTGAACATTTCCAGGGGTGGGGCATCCACAACTTCCCCGGGCAACCTGTTTCAGTGTCTCACTCTGGGTATTATGTTTGTATGCTCTTTACCTTGCTTTCTGTCTGTTTTGGACAAGTTTCCATCATGCAGGGATGGAGACAGCTGCTTAAGTTCCACCAGCAGCTGAGGACAGTACCTTTGGTGTGTTTTGCTGGCTGTCTGGCAGGCTGGTTGAGGACAGCAGCTTTTTGAAGCCTTCAAAGTAGTTCTGATAGGACCAATTCACGTTTATTCCTGTCAAGCAGGTAGATGGAGGCAGAGATTGGGAGAGGGGTGTTAATCTGAGTTTTTGTTGGGTTTTCCATGCCTCAGATAAGCAGCTCAGAAGTTACCTGGAGGTTTGAACCCCTAGCACCCTCCAAGCTCTCCTGGGGAGATGCTGAGCACCCGTCGGCATGTTGCTCGCAGCAGGAAGCGCTGCAGCCCCTGTCCTGTGTCGCTGAGTTCCTGTTTGTGACCTCCCTGCTTGTGGCTTGTTTTTTTTTGTGGTGGTGAGCTGTTGGCTTGAGATCCCTCTGAGACTGCATGTGCTGCTCTTAGCTGCTGCTGCTTCTACATTTGCTTATACGAGGCTGTAAAAAAAAAAGCCATCAATATTTTAGTTTCCATTCAAGCCTCTTCCTTGAAGCTCACCCTTTTCATTTTGCCATAGTGCCTAAAGCAAGCTAATGAAATATATCCCTCCTGCTTCAAATCAGGCATAAAAGACTTGTCAGAAGATGGGTAGAAGCTGCTGAATAATCCTGGTAATGTAAAAATTGACATTCTATAATGTCCCTAATTCTCCTAATTAAACATGATACACGAATATGCCACAAGAGTCCTCCAGCTGCTTCGTAATAAAATGTTGCAGTGAACCAGCTTGCTGTTGAATGAGGATAGGTTAAACTCTAATTAGAAGCGTTGTGAAAGGCTAAGGAGTTGTCCGCTGTAATTAAGAAACTTGTCTCGCTTTCTTAGTGCTGCTGCCTCCTGTGACATGCTCCTCTGCCCCTTGGGGAGCTGTGGGTCTGTCCATATCAGATGTCTCCTTGGAAACATCTTTTTTTCTTTCCCCCTCCCTCAGTTTCAAATTGCTGAACCACAAGTGAGACGGCTGTGCCGCTGCTGACTTGAGCTGATGAACACACATTGCGTTTGGGGTGGGCTGGGGCTGTGGCGCAGCTCTTGCTTCTGGGTCGCTGCTTGGTGGCTTCTTTATGGTTTCCAGTAAGAGTTTTCATCCCGGCTTTCTTTTGATCTGAGAGGAGCGAGGCGTGCCCCCTTGAGTCTGCCACTCGTTCCATGGGCTCAGTGAGCAGGCTGGCGGGCAAAGCCTGTGCTGTCACCTGGCCAGGCTCCGGAGCAACCCTTTGGACGCACACCTGAGGCCAACCCAAAACGTGCCAGAACAGACTGCTTTATAACTTTCAGCCCTCACCAGGCGAGTGGATAAGAGAAGCCCCTGGCAAAGGTCCCAGGCATTCCTGAGGCCTTGCCTCAGCCTTCGGCGGCCATGATGGGTGGGTATGCCTGCAGCCCGGTGGCCCCAGGCCCACAGCCCTGCTAACCGCCCTCCGCATGTCGTTGGCAGGGTACCTCAAGTGTGACACGGATGATGGGTGCGAGGCCAAGGAGGAGACGGCGGGTGAGGAGCTCTTCGATGCGGTGAACTCCTCCATTGTCTCGGGGGACAGCATCCGCTTCTTCGTCAACGTCAACCTGGAGGTGCCACCGAATGCCACCGGTGAGTGCTGCCCCCACAAAACGGGGCTGCGAGGCACTGTTGCTCCTCGCTGCGAAATTTTGGAGGGGTTTCTTAGTTTATTTAGGAAAACCTAATAAAACTCTAGTTGCCAAGCAGTCCTTCAGCCATGTGTACGAAGCATCCTGATTCCTTTCCTTCCCCTTGTAAAGCAAGGCCTCAACTTCGGGGCCTGCAGCCTTGCTGTCACTCTCGCTGCTGTTGCTGGATGAGAGCAGTTTTTAGGGAGAAATCGGGATTCTTGATGCATGTTAGTCCCTGTAAGATATCTCGAACGTGGCTCTGGGGCTTGCTAAGGTTTTTGGAATTATTTTTTTGATCACTTTTTTAACTGAAATGCTGGAGGTGAGTCGGAGCCGTAGATTGCCCGGGTCAGTCACTGCGCTCTGCAGCAGCTGACAAGGGAAGAGTGTACAGGGACTTCTGGGGCTGGAGATATGCCTTTTGGGTTTAATCAGAGGCAAGCAACCCCTATACCTGCTGTGTTGAAGCAGATAGGAAAAACAAGAAAATCAGCTATATTTGCAGTGCAAGGAAGTGCTGTTGTGTGTCATACTTTGTTTATGAATACGAACTACCCGCTCCAGGTGAGGGCATGAGCACCGAGGGCCCCCAAATACGCTTCAGTGGGATCTGTGCCCGCTACAAGGCAGCTTCATGCCGGGGAGCAGGATGGTATTTGCTGGCTGTGGTGCCTGCAGTGCTGTGTGGGGCTGGGGGTGAACCCAACAGCAAAAGGCAGCCCCAGGGCTTCCAGCCTCAGGCAGCCATGGTGTCAGCTTTGAGTCATGGCTTGGCTTGTTCATATAGGCCAAGTGGCCACAGAGGAGGTGGTTGTGCGGTCATGTTGCAGATGGATGTGTCTGCCCAAAACTGCTCTCTATGTACTCTCCCTGCCAAGCCAGCATCCTTGAGAAACTTTGTCCAACATGGGGAGTGAGGTGGAGGGGACTTCCAAACAGCCTAGTTAACACAGTGTGAAGATGCATATCTAAAATGCTTGCTATTGAGGAATTAAATCCCTGGATTGCTCTAGAGGTTGCTTTTGCCTCTAGCCCACCGTTTTAACATCCTCTGTAAGGCACATGCCAAATGGTGAAGGAGGAGGACTAGCAAAACCTGGCTTTAGTGGTATGTGCCTAGGAAAATGCAGCCTCTGGGATGTGGGTTTCATCTTGGCAGCTGGAGGCAGACTGGAGCCTGCCTGTGTGGGCACTGACTATTTTGGAGATCAAATGCAAGGGCTCTGGATTATCCTTGGCGTCACAGTATCAGAGTCCTTTAAGTTTGCTCAAAGTTATTTTTAGATTACAAGCAAATCCCAGTTGATCTATAGTGAGCAATTATTTGAAACAGCAATGCAGAATAGGCATGGCTTGGACCTCTGACTATCTTGAAGGCTACTTTTTGAATTTGAGCGGTGACTTTAACTTAAGAAAAGTATCTAGCAATTTTCAAGCCTGCATTTTTACAAATGCCATCTTAATTGAAAGATACAAGGGGAACTGTACTCTGCTATGACAAGTCTGGGTTTAGTGCTGTGGGGTGCATTGTTTGGGGATGAGGAATGCAAGTGCTGTGGATTCTTCTGTGTCAGAAGAAGCTGACTTGCCTTGTGTGTCCTCCTGGGCTTTTTATAAGTGTTCTCCCTTCCATTCAAAACAGGACAAAAAAGGCTTCCTTATTTCCCTCTAGCACTGATGTTTGGTATTAGTTGTATCCTTTTTCTTCAGCTGAGATGCTTAGGATTTTTCAGGGAAAAGGGGCTTCTGATGTACTGGAGTCCTCTTTCAAATGTGAGGATAGAGGTTTTAAAAACAGGCTTCAGGCAGAACTAAAGTCCAGATTTTCGATATGGGCAGGTATGAAATGAGATTTATTTTTAATTTTTTCCCATGACAGCATCAAAGTGGTCCAGGTAGTCAAAATCCAGGTTCTTCCCTGTTAACATCAGGCATAGGATTCCTCAGACTCCGGGGTTTGAGTCATCTAGGCTGTCAGCTCTTTCTCAGAGGTGGTTTTGCTGAAGCATCTTCCAGAGTTGATTTTATAAATACTGAATCAGACTCTGGCTGCAGAGGGCATAGCTGATCCTCCTGGACAGCTGAGTCCTCAGGTGGTTGAAAGTGGCTGAGGTGAGTCCCTTAAGCTCTTCTAACAAAAGTAGTCTGAACTGCTGAAAAAAAAATACCCTCTTCACAAGTTTTCTAAGCTCTTTCCAGAAATGAGGTTTAACTATGCCATGGCTGAGGGATGCCTGGGAGTGTACTGTTCCTTGTTTTCTACAAGGGTATGCTTTTCAGAAATGCCCTTGCATTGCCGCTGCTCTCTGGGTGTTTCATTTTATATTCAGGCTTTGCATGCCTGGAACAGAACTGTGGAGCTGAGCACTTGCAGTGCTTGTCTCCAGCAAGATAAGCTGAAAAGAAAGGGGAGGGGCGGAAAGCAGGTCTTGTTCAGGCAATGAACCCTCAAGGGGGGCTAGTGCTCCAGGATCCTACAAGATCCTCGACGCTGTTCAAACACAGTGGAAGAGCAAGTGTGGGAACGACATTTTTCTGTCCCCATCCCATTTTCTTGCTTTTTCCAATTTGGGTGAAACCTTTGAGCTGAAAGGTCGCCTTGTGCCAGAGGGCTCGATATTGCCCTCTTGTGTCATGCAACCCATTGCAACACTTGCTGGGGCTTGGACGGTTGCTGCATGGCCAGAGAGGGACTGACCATGGGTCATCTTCTGCAAAGAGGGTTCTCCAGTGCTGCCTGTGTTGATTTGCTCCCTAGCGTGAGATGCACTCGCTGCACAAAATGTATTTGCTCTGTGTCCAGCAGGAAAGACCTCTAAGGTGACCTGAAACAAGATAAATAGCTGTTCTGTGATATCTGTGGGCCTCTGCATGCCTGTTCTGGTTGTCACAGTTCAGTCTCTTGGCTGAATGTGGTGTCCAGATTCTCTCCTGCTGGAGACCTTTTCTGGTAAGCTGCTGCAAGGTTGCTGCCCACCTAAAAGATCCAAAAATCTCATCTGGGGAGGGGATGAGTTGGTAGCCCAGGGTCTAGGAACTGGCAGGCAATGTAAGTGGAATTACAGATGCAGTGACAGCTCTGCTATCATCCTGTCGAGCTGTTAATCTCCGTATGATGGATGTACAACTCACTATGAGCATAATTGGATGCACTTTACTGTAATTCTGTTTTAAAAAGATCACTGCGTGGGATTAAACATTGAGCCAACAAAACATAGCACAGCCCATAAAATTCTGACAATTAACCATTGTCGTAAAATGCTGGGCTGTGTGTGCACAGATGTGTATAAAACAGGATAGCTTGAAGAAATCTAGGGTTTAAGGGTATGGCCTGTCTCAGTTTTAATTAATATTGGCTGCTGTTGCATGGAATACTGAGCCCAAATCAGTGCAGATGCCCAGGCACTAAAATGCTTCTCAGTCTTGACGCTTGGGTCCTTTCTCCTGGGTGTTTTATTGCTGCTTTGTGGTACCTGATGAAAAGCTTTTTTTTTTTATTCTCTTCTGCCTATCATCCTTCTAGCTTAGATTTTGGTGGCAAGGCCTGTTTTCAGCAAATATTAGTAGCTCCAACATGACAGTGGGTCTTTATCTGAAGCTGCATGCTTTTGGACCTGGGATCTGCATTTTGGGGGGAAAGATCCAGGATGGCTTTTAGAGAGACTGAGACTTGCACTCAAGTCAAAATAAATGTGTATAAGTAAAATACCAGGTCTGTGCCCTGCTGTATGTAATTTTTTTTCTGGAGTCAGTACTGCATTTCTGCCTCAAATGAGATCCCTTTTCCCTGACACCCTTGCCGGAGGTTGGAGAGGGAGCCCCCCACCACAGGAGCAGGGACATTCTTTCCTGTGCTGCAGATACGCAATCCAGCTTGATGCTCTGGTCCCTGGGAATTCATACCAGAGAGGATGAGGAGCATCAGTGAGTTTGGTGTGCAGTTGGTGGGGGACCTCTTTCCTCTCCAGGCCAGTGTGCTACAAGCCCTGCTTATTTCATAGCTACCATGTTAGTTGTCTGGTGGCTTGCAGGCTCATACATGGTTTTACAACTGCTTTCCTGTTCTCTCACCTGTCTAGAAGTGTATTAACCCTTCTGTCTTAGTGCTATCTGGATGTGAAACTGAGTGTATTTGTGTTTTATATGTGGGCTTTTCCATAAATCCCTCTGGAGCCTGGGCTGCAGGCGTACATACCTTCAGCCTGTCACAGAACCATTGAACTAGGGGATTCAAGCGCTTGCTGCTTTATCTGCAGCATGCTTAGAAATAAATCTCTGCAAATGAATACAGAAATTTGGTTTAGGTTGAGGCCTAAAGTTGGCAGACAGGCAACACAAGCCTTATTTGTTTCAGTGGGTCTGCAAAGTGTGCTGCAGGGTCACAGCTTTGCTGTCGGTCGCAGTGTTCTTATCTTCTTGGCAGCTCCCTTAAATCATCCAGGCAAATATTTTCATTGTTTGGACCTTGTTCTTGCAGCTTGGGATTTTAAAACAATTCTCCTTCTCCTCCTTTCCCCAGATTGCAATAGAGGGGTTTGCACAGGACTCTTTCTTAAACTTGGGTGCAATTTATCAGGAATTTGTGGAGCTATAGCTGCCCAACTTTTGCAGTATGCTGTGCCACTTAGAGCTGGTGCTTGTACTGGTGGTTTTAGCTACAGAGAGGTGCCTGAAGCAGTTTTTGGGGGTAAGAAGGCAAAATCCTGATGGCAACAAAAAGCCAATCAGAAAGCAGGATGTGGCTTTGTTGTCAGGGTGTGTGGGGGAAATAACGGAACACGATTTACGCTTCATGAGAAATTAAAGCCTGTTCCACCCTCTGGACAACTGATCATTCCTAGATACAGAGAATCAACAGTTTCCTGTAATCTGCTCCAGAGGCACACACGTGCACGCCCGCCGCTGCTGCTCTGAGCAAAACACGGTGCTCTAACTCATGGCCCAGCCCCTGCCAAGATGACTTTTTTCTTTAAGGGGACGAGGAGAAATGCTAGATGCTGGCGCCAAGGATATTCCAGAGAGAGTAGCGTCCAGAGACAAGTGGTCTGGGCCTGAATGGGTATCATTCTGCACACAATAGTCACATTTCCTCACATTAATACCAAGGTCCTTTTTATGTCTCAAGGCACAATGCTGACCCACGCGTTCCATCTGATAACTCCTGTTTTAGCAGTTTGATGTCAGCGTGGGATGTTGGGTTCCTGAAGCTTCCTATACTCTAATGGAAAGTGGATACACCGATTGTGTGCCGGGGGGGAGATGGCCTCCCTCCGAATTTCCTGGCGAGGGTGTTTTCAAAGCGGTGCTTAACGAAGCCAAGGGAGGTGCAGGGGAAGGGGGGTTGAGTAGCGCGGGTGGTTCCGCATGAAGGCAGTGTTCTCCCTTTTAGGTGCTTCATCTTGGGTTTGCTTCAGGGCAGCTTCCCCCAGGGTTTTGAGCGCCCTGTCCCTCCAGTTGGCATGGAAAAATACACCTTCTTCCCCCACCCCAAACTTAATGACAAAACCTATTGAAGCTTTTTTGGAGGGAAAAAAAATAAGAAATTTGCTCTTATAGTGTGTGCGTGTCTGAGGTGTTGGGGGGTGTGACAAATGACACAGCACTTGGCACTCTTGTCCCTGCCTCTGTGCAAGAGCTCTGGTCAGTCTGTCTGTGTTGTCTGCCTCTTTCCAATTCCTCCCCTGTGGACAGAGAGGAGTGCAAGGCAATAGTGCTTCACCTGCCCGGCCATTGTGATGTCTGTGCTGAGTGTTACTCAGGTGAGGATTTTCTCCCCACCCTGCCTGATCAGTCCAGCCTGCTCCAGAAACTTACAGCTTGTTGCTTATTCCCACCTGCCTTTAACCTGGGCGTTGGCTTAAGAGGGATGAGGCCAGCTGATTCTAGGCTTTCTGCTGCAGGTCGGCGCACCACCCTATCATGGGGATGTGGGGTAGTTAGTACATGTTTGTTGATCAAATAACATTAACCAAAATTACTCAAGTCTGATAGGGGTGAGTCCAGACTCGGCACAGCCACAGCAGGACAGCAAAGCAAAGTATCCCTTTGAGATCCTGCTTGTGCAATCCTCTGCCAGTGACAAATTAGAGGTATCTCTGCTGCTCCTCACAATCTCCTTTTGTGCCATGTGCTGAGGTGTTTTTATTTATTATTTTTTATGGCAACAGATTCTAAAAGCAGAAGTTTTTGCTGCTTGCAATGTGGTTCAGCAGAAATGATTGAGGTTTAGATTTGCTCAGACCCCTGAAGAAATCACCAATATCCAGATAAAAAGCTTTTTTTTAATAATAAAACCCCATGAAGTCAAACCTTAAACCTCGTGCCAGATCCTTGATATTTTTCTGAGTAAATCATGGAAGTGCTAATGTAGTATTCTGCTCTGATTTATTAGCCTATTTACCATGCAGATGCCCTGGGAAGTGCATATAGATCTAAAGTAACATGCAGTGACACCTGCACAGCCAAAAAATTCCTGCTTTCCAATTTCCACTCCTTTATCCCAAAGAAAAATGGTGTTAATATGCTGCAGACATCCGGTGGTGGCTTCGCTCCAAAGACTTTTGGGCCTTCTCAGGTATTAAGGGCAACACTGGGGACCTGTACAAGGGAAGGAATGGAAAGGGGATCTTAAGTGAAAGGAGATCTCTTGAGGCAAAAGGTGAAAAGCCTTAAACTTTGGCATATGACTTCCACGGGTTCGTTTTCAAGGTTGTCTTCGTGTAGAAGATGTCATTATCTTAAAAGGGGGGTGAAGGGGAAGCAGGGACGGAATTTCACTTCTCTGGGTTGCTCTCAGGGATGTTACATAAAGGGCAGCTGGGATGAAATTGTTTTGGAGTATAGTAAATAAATTACCTGCTGCATTTCTCATGTCCAAGGAATAAATCTCCATGTTCATGTCAAAGCTGGACGGGTCCTGTTCTTCTGCAAATGGTGGAAAATAAAAAATGGAGGTTTGCCATAGTGCCCAGGCAGGGCTCTGAATGCGCTGACAGGAGGCCACGAGTGTATGTCTAGTGTTTGCAATTCATCAGTGTTGCTACAACTGAAACGACCTCCTAGTGAGTAGCTTGTAGCGTATTCGGTAATGCTGCGTGCTTGTGTGCATGCATCCTAGAAATTCGGGATATGCGTGTCGCCTTGATGTGGCTGCCAGGGGATGTCGGAGATGCATTGCTGACTTTTTGGTTTTCCCCTGGGCAGAACTTGGAGCACAGCCTATCAGATAAGGTCATCTACCCTGGCAGCTCTACTTTAACCATGTGTGAGGACAGAGACGACAATGCCCGTAGCTAGCTAGCTTGCCTAAAATAGACTTTTGCAGCCTGCTTTGACCAGCAAGGAGGACCACAAAAATAGAAATAGAAATTTTACGTGACCCTGATCTGTTCTTTCTGTTTAAGTATGCTTAACCCTGACATTCAGGTGTGAAATCTAGTTATTACTCCTGGTAGTGAGACATAACTGATGATTGGTGGACGATTTCTTCCTTGTCAGCAGAGGGGGAAATCCATGGTTTTCTTTATCCATTTTTTCCCCATTAAGGGCTTCTCCATGGAGGTGCAAGGGTCAAGGGTGTTGCATCTTTTCAGCTCTTCCATAACTGGAGGGAAGCGGTGGTAATTCCATGAAGGAGGACAAAACTGGTGGCAGGCTAGTGGTGGCTGGTCTTGGGCTTTAGCCAAGCAATCTCCCAATGGATGTGTCATGGGCAACTTCATGCATGTTTTTATTCTGCGTTGTCTAGTGGGTTCTCCTTCAGTAAGTAAATGGGTGGTTCAAAAGCCAGGCAGAAGAGCACTTGGGAAGTCTGTGTATTTTTTTCCCCCCATTGTTCATGTTCCAGTGGATTTGCTACTATCCCTAAGTAATGTTATAGCACTCCAGTGGGCCTTTAAGATAACAGCCCAGAACTGGGATGGCTGGCCATATCTAGCTGTCTCCTTTCCCTGGTTCAAGTCTGAGTGGTGTGTTGCTTGGATGAAATGATGAATGAGGCTCTGGGCCTTCCAAAGCATCACCTCTGTACCCAGAACAGCTTTTTTGAGAAGTTTGAAAGATCCTTGTCCAACAGATGTAATTAAATGTTTTTACTTGTGTTGACAAAGCAGCACTTGGTGCCCATCCAAGATTGATTGAAGATTGTTACATGCTTCAAACTGATAAGAGGAACCAAGAGTTGCTGCATGATAAAAGGACAACGTGAATTTCTTTTGTGTTTGCATGTATCCATAAGGACAGACCACAGATATGCAGATCTCTCTTTTAGCACGTGGCTGTTATTGTTCAGGGTTGTGGGTGTTTTTTGTCTCTCTAGAACCGTTTCTTGCAAGAGCAGAAAAACCAAAACATGTTTTCTCTTCAATGAATATTTATGGCTTCCAAATCTTCCAGCATGCTTTTGCATGTGTAATTAGGCTGTAAGTTGAGTAAGTGAGTGTTGGAGAACTACAAATGTAAGAGCCTGGGGAAAACGCTTGATGTTTTGGTTTATTTGGGTGCTTGCTTTTTAATAATAAATAGCATTTTTAGATGAAACAGCTTGTGTTTTCCAAAAGATGTGTCAAAGCTTGTAATAATTGGGGCTGTTGCACCAGCAGACTTGATTAGTTAAGTGATGCTTTTAATCACATGCACAGCATCCAAGTGAACTTTGGAAGAAGTTGGGTGATGTAACCAAAGCCTCCGAACCATTTTGTTTAGTGGGAGAGAAAGGCAATCCTTTCCCTCTTCTCTACTGCAGTCAACTCTGCTCCCAGTTTTGAGTTGCAGCCTTTTAACCCTGTTGTGGACGTGACTTGAATTCCTGTTTAATCAGGGATGGTTTTGGTTAAAGCAGCTTTCAGAGTGCAAAAAATAATTACTACTTTGGAATTCTAGTGTTTTCATTGCATTGTCATGAATGCATGAATTGTGAAATTGCATCGTAGGCTTATTTTTGGAGAGTAGCAGGGCTGAGCTTGAAGGTGCCTATGTGTGGGGTCAGCCTGTGAAATGGGATTATAGCAGTTCTTGTAGGTTAGGATTTGAAAGTCCAGATCTGGAAAGGAAGCAAAAACCTCATCTGAATAGCTGTATTACATCTCTGTACTTTTCCACAGCTCGTCCTCTGGAAAAGTTTTCAGTCTTCAGTGGGTTTTTTCCATGCTGTCACTACACTCACTTGAATGAAAACTGTTCATATGTTTCATTTATAAGTTTGGTAGCAGCTCAGTCTTGTGGGTGTTTTTGGAGAGTGTGAAGATGAGGACTTTGAAGGAGAAGGGAGCACAGACAGTACCTGTGGTACTAATGATGCTACAGAGAAGCTGCCTTGGATGCCAGCAGTATGGAGTAGGCTTGTGGCAAAACCCACTGTGTCTTATTTGGTTTTTTAGGTTAGACCCAAAAAATTACTTCATAGATACTCTAAGAAAATGTTAATATTGTTGCTTGAAAGTTTGAACTGGGAACTTCCCAGGTACCCCTGTCCCTGTATCTCGGCTGCATATTAAGTGACATTTAATAGTCTCTAAACATCAGTTTTCTTTCGCAAGAACTCTGTTGCTTTACACTTAGATTTATGAAGGCAGCGTGGTGAGTTGACAGGACATTAATGTGCTCATCTTCGAGTTGCTGCATGCGATCTCTCTCAGCCCGCTCCCTTGGAAGTGCCTGGGTGTTATTGTTGACTCTTTAACGAGGACAAGAATGGTTTCCAAATGAGCGTGACTCATGCAATCTTAGCCTCAATCTATCAAACAACGATGCATTGGATTAAATGATTACCTAAAGGATTATGAGTTAGACTTTTTTTGGGGAGGTGGGGGGAGAAGTGAAGAGTAAAAATACGTAGGGAATCTGGAAAAAAAAAAACAAACACGAACAGAAAAGGCTGCAAGACACAAGGTAATGCCAAAGGCTGCTTCTGCACTTGGTCAACACTTCCAAAATGGGAAATGTTGTAAAAAATTGAATCTCTGTTTTTCTCTGGAGATCATCCTCTGCCAAGAGGGCAATACTTCACCTTGTTCTAAGCCTTCTGCTTGTTTCCTGGTGCCTGTCAGGTAGCTGCAATAGTAATATAATTTTTTTTTCCCCTCCCCTTTTACAGCTGAAAATGAAAGTGCTGGCTGCGTGTTACTGCACACATCAAGGAAGGTAAGTAGAGATGCTGTGTGATAGAGTTGTTATTTTTTTCATCATCTAGAAGCAGAGAAAAGGATCTTGAAACACTCCATGGGGTGGGGAGGTGGTTTTTACTGGCCTAAACAGAAGGCATATTAATGTCTCTTTCTTTGAATTCCTCTGTCTTTATTTAAACCTTAAAGGCCTTGTGCTGCTTGTTCTCCAAACAATTTCTCTGTAATTCCGATTGTTCCACTGCTTTTTGTCCCAGACAATTCCTTGACAGGTTAATTCATCACTTTCTCTTCTGCAGCTGCCTGCAAAGGGATCCAAGTATATACCATAGAGACTCAGGCTGCTGAGCTCCTCTCGAACCGAAAGCAGAAACACCCAATCGACATTACTGTGACTTGGTTTCCTGTTTATTCCAGCTATTCAGATCTGCCTTCACAAAGTTCAGCAGGAATGAATTCCCTGGAAACACAGTCTAGGAGTATGATTAGGAAACAACGCTTGGTTCACACTTGCTCTCGAGATTGTATATCAATAACAATAAGGTAGAAATGCAAAAAAAAACCCCATCCTTGTGTAGGCTGTATTACTACAAATCTCCAACTATGAAAGTACACAGAAAGTATACTGAGTGGAAATGGGTTGATACTTAATACTACATGCAGTCTTGGTCTTGGGGGCTGTGAGGCATGGCTTTCAGTTGTCTTGACTCGCCTCGTCTGCCAGTTGGAGGGGCTGGCTGGCTGCATGAAAACTTGTAGCACCGCTGATCCTGGTAAATCATATAGTATGGGCTTTGTTGAAGATTGTAACTTGGGTTCTTAAATCTGTATACCAAAGCTTTAGGGGCTTTTTAGGGAAGCTTGGAGAGCTCTAACTCTGCTTTTCTTTACACCTCTAAGACAGCTCAAATCCTGAAAAGTTATTTCAGCAGGCTGAATTAGTAGAGGGAGGAAAAGAGTAGAAGAAACCTTCCCCACAAGTTTAAAGAAAAAAAAAAAAACACAATAAAACAAACCCAACAACAACAAAAAACCCCAAACCACAAAACACCACAAACATTGGTATTAAGTCATAGAAGTTAAAATAAGCTATTCTGTGCTCAGGAATGGAAATGTCTTTGTCAATAATTTCTCTTGTCTAGTACTAATGCCAAGGTTCTCTAAGTTGTATACACTTGACTGAAAGTAACCTAAGAACTTAATCACTTAAAGTGCAAATTCTAAGCCCAAATGCAGGGTCTGCCTCTGATAAGAAATAGTTGGAAACTGCTAACACATAAGTGTCTCTTCTGTTTTATTTTTCCTTTTCAGAGCTGTAGGATTCCTGCTTCTCTGGCCTATAGTTCATGCTTGAGCATTTTAGTGTGCTCTTGAGTAACAAATACCAGAGAGCTAGCATGCTTTAACAGGGCTTGAGAGAAGAGACTATTGCCAGTTCTTGCCTTTAGGGAGGACGAGTTGAAATTTTGCACTTCAAATGCAAAGGAAATTAGGACCTGAGTCACGGAGGAGATGGCTCCATGTGTCTGGGAAGGGGGAATCACTAGAAGAAAAGTGGTCAGGTCAGAAGCTTTGTCTGGAGATGTTTCATTGCTAGATTGTCCTCATCTCTGGTGGTAGCCTGTGGTTCTTGTGCCTGTTTGGGAGTGCTGGAAGGGCAGTCTGTCTTGGCAAGTTGCTATCTGGCATGGCACTTGGTAGGCATAAATAAGGAGAAGCTTTTTGACATGGTGTGAACTACTTAATGACCGTTATGGTGTGTTTCTGAGGGAATTGCCTCGAGTGACTATGGCCACAGCACAGGTAGAGCTCTGCTGAGGAGATGCTTTTTGGATGCCCCTTCTTGTAAGGTTCTTGCAGTGTCTGCAAGTGGAGGTGGTCTCTAGAGCAGCCGCCCAGCAGAGAACTTGCTTTTTTGGGCCTCGTTGAGAGCTGTGGAACTTTGTCTTATGGTGATTTGCCAAGAGGCCTACCTGAAGTCAGGAGAGGCTGTTCCAATGTGTTCCCCCTTTGGCATAACAGCTTCTGTTTTTTGCCATGATGCAAAGTGCAGCTTTGCAATCAAGGATACTTGATGCAATTAAAATGGCTGTTGGGTAGCTGTCTTGGGTTTCTTGCTAAGCAGTTTGCAGCATCAAGTATCCTGGTGTGACTTGACTATCTATCTAAAAATATTTGTGAAGGAGCAGTGATCAATCTCTCCTGAAACCAGCGGGTGTCCTGACAGTTCTGTTCTGAGCTCTCTGAGGTGTTTCTATAGCGGTGCTTCCACTAATTTGATCTTGTTTTGTCTCAGGGAGTGATTATATTTATATCTTTTCATGGTGGCTGGTTGCCTTGCAATGTTTAATGTGTATATCTTCTCCACTGTTATGGGAGGGATAATAGGGGCAATAGCTATCTTTATTTCCTGTAAAGGACCAAAAGCAGGGGAATAAACCAAGACTGAGGTGTGGGAAGTGCTTAACACAAGGCATCGTCTGAAGCCTGTGTCAGAGCTGGAGATGACTTGCAGTAAGCTGCTGAAAGCACTGTCCTGCCACAAGAAGCAAATGATGCTGTCATGCACAGCTCACTGGAGGATCAGTGTTGATTTGGGATGCTGTGGGCAGATAACAGCCCTCTTCTGAATGCCTTTGATTCATTTCTGCTATGCCTCAACTTTTTCCTTCTATTGTTCTGCTTCTGGTGGCTTCTCTCATGCATGGGGGAAGTTGGTGAGACAAAGCCCCTCTAGCTTTTTTGAAAGCTCTTGCTTTTTGAAAGCTCCTCAGCACAGCACTATGGCACTCCTGATGCTCTTAACCTTCCTCATACCTCTATGGGTACCTCCTCTACTACCTACCTTGTTAAATCCTGTCTAGGTCATTTGGCCTCTTTGCTGTTTGAGCCTACAATCCTGGGTTGGATTCTGCATGCCAGACAAGCTGAACATAGGAAGTTCCATCTAAATATGAGGAGGAACTTCTTTACTTGGAGGGTGGCAGAGCACTGGAACAGGCTGCCCAGAGAGGTGGTGGAGTCTCCGTCTCTGGAGACATTCAAAACCTGCCTGGGCATGTTCCTGTGCAACCTGCTCTAAGGTGACCCTGCTCTGGCAGGGGGGTTAGACTAGATGATCTCCAGAGGTCCCTTCCAACTCCTGTCATTCTATGATTCTGTGAAATGAGTTACCTCTGGGAGATGGCAGCTGGTCATATGGTGACCCCATGAACACCAGTGTTACAGATGGTGATAGGTGATTTAATTTGCTCTCATGCAGTAATAATATGAGACTGACTTGGTCACTTGCAGGTATATGGCCTCTTTAGGAAGAGTTGTAACATAGCTGTGTTACTGTCTCCTCTCCCAAGAGCAGATAGTAACAAAGCCTTGGGGGTGGGAGCCAGAATCCTTCAGAGAATCCTCCCTCTCAAGGATGCTGTGTAAGAAGTGATTGATGCAAAGTAAAACAGTGCTAATTGCAATGGATGTGTACTGACAACTTGATAGTTGCTGTGATAATTACAGTAATTAGTGAGATATTAGTATTTTTTTTTCCCCTGTGTCTAGGCTATAAATGGAAAAGGTAGAGAGGGTATGTGAGAGGAGGGGATCCATGAGTCAGGCTCTGAGATGGTCCTGTAACTTGGGGGAGAATGTGCCAAGGTCCTGGTTGTGGAGTTTACTGAACTTAAGGGGAACTGAGGGTTTAAATGTATCTTGACAATCTGGTCCTCAACATCATGAATTCAAGCTTGGCTGGTTTTCCGTTGGAAGGAAGATCCATATAACAAAGTGCAGTTCCCACTTTCTCAGTTTTAAGCTGTTGAAGGAGAGGACAGCACTGTCAGTCCTTCTTGACCGGTACTGCGAGTGCTGACTGTGTGTGTATTTCCAAGGACTGTGAAATGGGAACAAGGCATTTGTAGTTTGATCATTCAATTAACAAACTTCACAGCTTGCAAATGCAGAAAGGAGACGAGGTTCTGTAATACAGTGTGGCTGTTTCTTTTATCTCAAGGACAGCAAGTCTGGGACAGCAGAGGGAACCAGCAGAGAGCTGAGACAGTATCGGCTTCTACTGTCTTTTTTTGGCTTCCTATCACATGTTGATTCAAAGCTAAATGGTTATTCACAAAGGAAGAAAACTTCCTTGGGAATGGGAATGATAGAAATTTAGGAAGTGTCAAAAAAGGTGATGGGCCAGATGGCATTCCCTATCTCCCACTTCAGGCTCCCTAACGGGGAGCACTGGGGAGAGATGGTTCCTACTTTGAGAAGAACTGGGTCAGGTTGCACTGAGATGCATACTGGTAACTCTTTCACACTGCTGAGCTTGGAGTCCATTTCTTCCAAAAAACTTTACCCACATTTCTGCAAACTTCTTGAATTATTTAAACCTAAAGAGGATTTTAAATGCTACCTTAAGCATTTTTGCTTTTAGGCTAATTTCTGTGCTTTATCCTAGGCAACAAAACTATTTATTTTTTTTTAATTCTTCTTTCTGTGTTAGGGTGTAAATAGGCATTCGCCTATGGTGATTCTGTTGGGATAAGACTTGAAAATGCAGGCCTTCAATGCATTAATGATGTAACATAAAATTCCTTTTCTTCCGTAATGTGATCTGAACAGTCAAAGTGATTCCAGACTCATTGGTTTGGTGTCAGTAACTTCAACAAAACTGTTCGTGAGCTACACAGATCCTAGGCCTTTGCTGTTAGGTATTGTGTGCAGCTGTCTAATTTTCTGACTTCTTCTTAACACAGTACCTGAAATTAAAGAATTTTGAGGAAGAAGTCAGAGCCCACCGAGACCTGGATGGGTTCTTGGCCAGAGCCAGCATCATCCTTGATGAAACAGCCACCTCCTTGGATGATGTTCTTCGAGAGATGCTGAAACACTTTGCTGAAGATCCTGAAAACATGGAGCCAAGCTGCAACTTTGAAAAAATCATGAGCACTTTATTCACAGATTCGGGGACCCCACGAGAAGGGAATGGTAATCAGTTCTTGATTTGCTTTTCCCTATGGGTTACTGTTAAGTTGTCATCTTTTTCATTTGTGGTGTGTTGAATGCTCACTACTGCATGGTGCCCAGACTTGCATGTTGCATTAGAGATTGGGGGTTTATTTTTCCATGTCACCCAGGCTGAAGGGTCTCAGGTTTCTGGGATTTTTATGTTTTGGTGGAGTCTTGCCCCTGTTTCGTTATGACACATAGTGGTGTTCTCTGGGGTGAAGAGTCTACAGCACTTGAATGTCTTGTCTGTTTGGACCCATTAGGTGTGCTTATCCTCAGACAAGTGTCCAGTGCTTTTCAGCAAACAGACACTTGTGGTGTCCCTTCAGAAATGGCTCATCTGCCTTGTGATTCTCCATCTGAATTCACACAGGCTGGGGAAGTTTGATTGCTTTGGATGAGTAATTGGTTGGGGAGTGCCGAGCCTTCATGTTGCTCCCAGCCTACTGGAAGGGATGAGAGGCACTTTGTTTTCCTCCAAAAAATCAACTAGGGTAACTCTAGCCAATGTTGTTGGCTCACATGTCACCTCTAAGCTACCAGGAAATGTCATAGCATAGTCTAAAACGCTGCCTTTTAACCCAAGATGTAAAGAAGCTTAACTAAGCGTTGTTTCTCTGTAGGCACCCATGATGTTTCAGAGTCAACAGGAATGAATATTCAAACTTGTACATCGCACCTCAAATGTAACTGTCACAGCCTGAGTGAATTTGTTTAACAGATATGTCAAGTCCTGAGCATGTAGTAAGCATGTTCATGCTTTGGTTACTTCTTCCTACCTGTCTTAGAGCTTTGCATTTATCTCTTTAATTTAGGCTTTCTGCCGATAAAGAAAAACTAAGCAGTGCCATAAAATGATCTGAGAATGGTAATTAGGAAGAGGGGGAGAAGAGGGCAGGGGAGTCGAAAGACAATGTCGCTTCTAGTCCTGTGTGTGTGTTGAATAATGCTAATCTAATAATCTAATATTGCAGTACGTTGATGTTGGGAGGTGAAAACAGCTGCCTTTCCAAGCTGTGAATAGCTTAAGGACAAAATTCAAAAGCATCAGGACAAATGTTTCCATCTTTCTCTGTCACCCCCCACCCTTGCATCAATCAACTGTGCAGATAACTAAGTATGCTTGGTCTTACTATTCAACTTCCATTTGAAAGAAAATGTTATTTGCAGTTGCAAACCAAAGATGGACAGCCTGTAACATTTCCCTCTCTTCTTTTCCTAGTTCATCTCTTATCAGATACAATTCAAGGGGTCACAGCAACAGTCACAGGGGTGCAGTATCAGCAATCCTGGCTCTGTATCATGTAAGTATCTGGGTTAGATTAGCAAAATCCACTGGCTGCTCAGAGTTTATGACTCTTCCTGCTGCTGGGAAGAATAGCAGTTCAAAATGTGCCTTTGTAAATCGGGATGGTGGTGCCCTCTCCATCTATGCATCCTGGCCTGTAGGATCTCAGTCTCAGCATTGGGCTCCTCCTCTTTGCAAATGGTCAAGCAGAAGCCTGAGCAGAGATGACCACAGTCTCTACAGGACATTACAGTCTTGGATGCTATCGAAATCTGGTGCTAACAAGCTAAGAATGCTGACAAAAAATCTGAGCCAGAAAATGCTAATTACTGAGAAACGTTAATGAGAGGAACTTCTGAAAGGGACAAGAAACTGATTCATGGACTACTTTGCCTGCCAAAGTCTGGGAACTTGTACCAAAAGATTTCTTAGGTCCTTTGATGAAAACATCTAAACTTTATAACTGAAAAGTCAGAAATTCCAACACTATTTATACACTGATTACTTTGTCTGACAATTAATTCAGACACTGATTAATTGCCAACACTGTTAACTGTCGTAAGGGTCTGCTCCAGTGTTTAAGAACTCTGGCACCTGGGATTTATGAGACATGGTGGCTTCAGCCCAGCTTCCACTTGACCAAAACTGAGTTCTGAAATTGTCGTGAAGTGTGTTGGGCGAGCCAAACTATCCCTTTACAGAGGAAGACCAGAACCCGAGTCACTGAGCCAATGAAAGCAATGTGATTTGACTTCTTACTGTTGCTTTATGTATATGCAGTCTCTATGTCAAGTTGTCAGGAAATATGTTAATTCCCAGAGAAATTACGAGGGTATGTTGGATAGGTGCCTAAAGACTCGGGGAGTGCATGCACATATTCTAGCCTTCATAGCCTGTTTGCTAGGACAACTGTCAAGAGTTTTCTTTCTGCTAGCAGTTATACTCCCATCTTCTGCTTAGGGCTGGAAAAAAAATTGTAGAGTATTCCGCCTTGGAAATAGATGATTTGGGGGAAAAAAAAAAAAAAAAAACAACAAACCCCCCCCCCCCAAAACTGCCAACAGACGACAAAAAAACCCCACCCTTGTTTCTAAACTCTTATGAAAGAAAAATGTGGTCTCTCTGTAAAGAGGTAACTATTGTATATCAAGGCACTGTTCTGTGAAAGAAGTTAACTGGATAATGTCTGTGCTGTGTGTGCTACTGTCAGCTCTATTCTTATGCCTGGCATGCACAGAGCAGTTTGCATGAAAGAAGATGAGTTTATACAGTAAAATGGTGTTTCTGTACTAATCATCCAAGAGAGCTTTTGCGCAGTTTTCTACCCTTTGCTGCTAATCCTACCCATGGCATCCAATAAGGATATATACATGCTAATGTAGGAAGGGTAGAGGGTGGAAGTTTCTACTGTGGCATGTGACATGGCTCTATGGTGGGCTGTGGAGAGCATTGATTTAATAACAAAGCATTTCTAGAGATAATGATACAGATGCTATGATTATATACATGAAGCTGAAAAGGGTAGGTTCAGCCTTTCTGTGGAAAGTGTGCCAAAGCTTTAAATGCATCCACGTGAGTAATACTAGCTTCCATGGCAAGATTTGATTTGAAAAATAAGCTTACAGCCTGAAGGTGTCTTGTACAAAACTTTCCTTATTTCTTCCTTTTGTTACCCTGAAGAGGGTGAAGAAAATGGTGGGAAAACAGTGATGAGTTATTAACTAAATTATCTAATTATTGCACTGTATTTCTGCTGTAGCTATTGTGCAACAGATTGTGAACCATATTTTTAGATCTTACATTTTTCTTGAAGTCAGATTGCAAAATAACTTCAAAAGCTCTGAAGTAAAAGGAATTTGTTGATGAAAAATTTCTCCATATGAGTGGGAAGAACCTTTAAGATATCTGCTGTTCTTTATCCTTGCATTTAGTCTATACTCTTTGCTAAATTTTAAATTAGCACTGCTGGTTTTTTGTGTACCTTAACTAGTGGATGAGATAGGCTTGAGTATCATGATAGGATTCCATTAATCAGGAAGAGCAGCTCAGAGATACACTTTCGGTAGTGCTGCTTCTGCACTGATTTTGAGGGGAAATATTAAAGCCAATATTAGCTTAGAGTCAGAAAGAAAAACTTATGTAGGATTTTCACTGAGTTGTGCAGAGCCTGGCTGCAAAAGAGCATTCCTAATGGACACAAAAATTTGATTCCATTTTTCTTCTGTGCTGGAGAGAGGGTTGATTTTTCTTATCTGACTTATCCTTATTGGGAAAAACCTAGGGTGAAATGGCTATTCTGCTTCTGCTGGAATCGGTGCTTTCTTGACACTTTCAGGTCTATTGAACTGCCAGCAAGGTCAGATGTACCATATGGATCTGGGCTATAGCCACATGACAGAACAAACTGTTGGGGAATTGAAGATCTCAAGGTTTGAATGTTCCACTGAAGTCCAGGAAAACAACTGGCTTCTAGTTTGTAATAGGCTTTAAGGCTTTTTTTTATTATTGTCAAGAGTGACCAAAACATGATCTTGCTGAAGCCATACTAGGGTACATAAGCTTATGGAAACCTTAAGACTCCTTCTGTAAAATTCTATGTAACTGAGAGTAGTACAGTACTTAATACCCCACTAAAAAGCAGTTTTCAGCTCTAGAAGAATGAAGGTTGCTAGGTATTTGTGTATGTGATGGTTTTCTAACTAGAAAGCAAATCTTCAGTTACAGATTAGCTTCATCAGTCAAGGACATGATCTCATACCTTAGAAACCATGGACACAACTCTTTCTTCTATTCATAGCATTTGCCAGAACAACAAGACACAAAGTGGCATGGAGATAGATCTCTTGCCGCTTCACTGTGAAGCTGCTGGTTGGCTGTTTCATTAGAGAACTTGGGATGAGGGATAGCCAGACCTGTCCTGGAAAAGGGAGTGATGAACTGTTATCCTCAGACTTATTCAGCTATTTAGCATGAGGAAGCTCTGCTGTTAGTAGGATCTTAGGGGAGGTACTTTGGTACCCCTCCAGCATGCAGTGACTACAGCAGGTAGGTGCACTCTGCCAGGAGGGTGCTCGCAGTTCCCTGTGAACTACTCAGAGCCTGGAGGGGGTAAACTAGATGCTTTGCGTGTCTGGATCCGGAAAGGTGGGGAAGAAGCCCCTGTGAGAGCCGTTGGTTTTGGTGTTGCACAGCTCTGGCTCAAAAAGCCCAAGGCAGGTCCCTCCCTTATCCAATGGAGAGTATAAGGAGAAGTGGCTGTCGTCAGAAGCCAAGTCCTATCACACCCAATTGTTTCTTTTACTGTCTGACAAATGGAGATGCAAATGCCTGGTTTATTTTTATTTTTTCCCTTACAATGAAGGATACCTAATGCTAAGGATGTTAAAGTAACTGTTAACTGACTGCTGTCTTTGATGACTGACTGCTGATCTCTCTCCTTGATGTGCTTCTAGGAGAAACACCAGCTGTATGGGTTATTGAACAAATGCTGCTTGAGATAAGTGGAATTCCCCAGGCATCTCACCTTCCAGGCTATATTCTTCTTGCCAGGAGATAGATATTTAATTGCTTTCTTCCAAAGCTGAATCCTTAGAAAAACATGAAAGCAAGCTGCTTCATAGTTGGGAATGAGGAGTTGAAGAGGCATTTCCTTTGGCTGCATTGATAAGGCATATGGATTGGTGAAGGATTTGTTTTCAGTGCATTCAACTGATTGGCTAAAGCTGTTTTAACAGGCAAAACAGAGGAAAGAAGCCTGTTTGTAAGCAAAGAGTGGTTTAGTGGTTTGTGTGCCCTGTGTTGCTATAAAGTTGTTTATTCTGATATAGTGTGTAATTGCAATGATTCCTGTGGAGGAGTTTGTCAGGAAAAACCCAGGTAGCCTTTCAAAAAGAGATATTGTGAGGTTATTTTGGATATCAAGCAAGACTGCTGTTCAAATACAGTGAAGTTTAAGAGCAGCAGCTTCTCAGATTAATGTATGGTTGTATGAAATATGTTACTTATGGATCTCTCAACAAAAGTAATGCAAAACCTATTTCATGTGTTTAAGGATTTTTCAAGACCTAAAGGCTTGTTGGTCTGTAAAAAAGCCACGTTGCTTCTGATTTGGCTGTTGAATAGATATCAAATAGAGATGCTTCAGTTACTGTGTATTCCTCAGAATAGTGCCTCTTCATTCAAAGAGGAAAATGGGATACTATGGGAAAATAAACAGTTCAACTGTTTAAAACAAACGTTAACCTTTACGGGAATTATTACAAGATTTGGAATCTTGTAAATAAGAGCCTCTTCTTGAAAATTTACAACTATCATCTCAAGTGTTCTTTGCGTTCAAAGAACTTGATTAATTTTCTTTTAAGTGCCTGTAGCCACCCTTGTTGGGTTGTCCCAGGTTATGCTGGAGAACTGAAGATCTTGCTGTGTTATGAAAAGGGAGTTCTCAAATTCAAACCCTTCATTAGGAATTTGCGTCCTGAAGGATATCTGTTGGAGAGAAGATGACTCGTTGCAGTGCCTGCAGCATGTGTACAGGCGTGAGGAGGTGTATCCTTACACATTGACCTGTAGGAAATACTTTTCACTAGAGGGATTAACTGCTGGAGAGGATCGGTCTTTCTGGAGCTGAAAGAAGTGCATTTACCAGTCCAAAACAATATTCAGCTTGGAGCGACTTTGTTGCTCAAACAGCCCTGTGCCAATCTGTGGGTGAGCTGGCTTGCTGGTCACAGCTTCATTCCTCGCTTGCAAATTCTGGTTTCTGAAAGCTTGTGTCTGGAGCTGCTCGGTGGAGGAAGATTTATTTGCAGTGGATGAGAACAAGAAGTGTCATTGTTATTCTGCATTGGGACAGGAAAAGGCTGGCTAGCTGATTACCTCTGCTGGGCACTTTTTCTTACTGCAGGGGATAATTTGTTTCTGAATTAACTTCCTTTCTTGCTTTATTTAAAGAGGGTTTCTGTTTCTCTTGGGTCTCCATAGTTTGACCCTTTTTATTATTTGTTTGAGAAATGTGTTATTACTCTGATAACATCTTGGGTGTGGGGCAGACCTGCGGCGTGTGTGACTTGGTGTATCAGTGATTTTGGTGGAGCGTTGCCAGTTCTCACCATCTGAGTGCCATGCTCAATGCACTAGATACGCAGCCTGGAAAGAAAAGAGGAGGACAGCGAAGCAGCAATGCGTGCTATAATTTAAATGCCCTTTTTATGAGCTCAATTATTGGAGGATTGAGATAAAATTTCTGAGAACACAACCTGGCATCTCATTAAATCACAGCCCAGCATTTCCTTGTGTGACTAATACTGGATGAAAATAGATTTTTCAGCTTGTTGGCCAAACCAAAGGAGAATGAAATTTAGCTCAACCCAAACCAAAAGGGAACTTGGAGGCTTTGACCAAACCAGACTTGATTTACAGTCAGCTGAAAATGTCTTATTAGTTCTCAAGTTTTTGGGGGCTTTGGCTATTTACCCTTCAGAATTTTTTTCTTAGTGGGAATTTACTGAAGTGCTTCTTGAAAAAAGTCTCTTCATTTTAAAAGTGGTTCTCCTCTTGGCCTGAACTATGCTGAGTTTTACCTACAGTCTTGCATAACTTGGGATTTCTTCATGTGAACCAAAACTTTTTTTTGTCCTTTACAAATATTTGCATGAGTCTAGTAGGGACTAAAGTTTTGGTTTGTTTTATATTTGTATCTGGATTCTGGAATTAAAGCAAAAGTAGGAGCTGTAAGTGCTACACCAGGGAATAGGATTTGAATCAGTTAAATAATGGTTTAAATTTGAAGAAAAGTTTGAGGTGCTGAATGATGCATGGGCAGAAGTGACTTGGCCTTGCACTATAACTACTGAGACACCAGTTGGTTTTTGTCCCCAAACAAATGGATATAAGAGTAGGACCAGGTTCAGGGTAGAAGAGGCTTCATTCTGCACAAAGGCACCTCCATGCAGCAATGTTTAGGTGCGTGAGACCTTCTCTGTGGCACCTGTTTAAATCTGGTTTACCCTCACTGAACCAACTCAGCCTGATTTGTAAAGGTATTACAGACTTAAATTGTGTCCATACATTGTCTTAAACTGTTGGAAGTTCTTCAGTGGTCCATACTCGGTTTTAATGGTGTGATGCTGGAATTCAGACGCATGTGACGGTATCAATAGAGCTCTTTAAAGAAGAGTTGGGAGAAACTGTCTCATAGGTGTGAGAAGTCTCAAACTCCAGCACTGGGGATAAAACTATTTTCAGCTAAAGATGGGTAATGATGACAGTGGGTTTCCTGGTGTCTTGTGAATGTGCTCAGTGTTGCTAAGTCTTCCAGTACTGCCTAAGCGCTGTGAGATCCTCTTGCTGCACACTTTTCCACTCACTCAATGTAAGGAAACAGTGAACTCCTGATTTAGAGAAACACAAGGCTTTGGTGTGGCTGCTAGGAAAACTAGCTTGTATGTGAAAGTGATTCAGTGACAAAGAGCAGCCTTCTGGACAGTCAAATTTTCCTGTCCATACCCAAGAAGCTCTTGAGCAGAAGTGATGTTGTAGCCCTGTGGACTGGCACTGTTGGCAGGACTGTCATCTCTGGAAAGCACAGCCTTGGAGACAAATCACTGGAGCTGAAACATAAGCTTGTCACTTCAGGAAGAAAGCTAGCTGCAGAAGAATCCATGTGGCTTGCTCAGTTATTGCACTATATAACAGATTTTTTTTTTTCCAAATAACTTGCTGTATTACAACATGACTTACATTGTAGCCGGGGAGCATGTTGGCCTTCCTGCCTTGGGTAAGAGCAAGCTGAAATTCTGGGGGTTTTGTGAGGTTTTGGTTCTTGGATTTACTCAAAGGGGGTGGGAGCAGGCAAGTAAGTACTGCTATGCAGCAGTGCTGAGAGGTAGCTGGTAACTCGTCCCTCCACAACATGTGTAAATTTATGTTCATGCCTTGCTATCCTGCCCCACTTCAGGCTTTGTGGCATGTGCTGGTGTGATCAGCCCTTGCCCTGTAATAAGTTTTCTCTGTCCATGCTTTGCACTTCCGTAGTTTCTTATTAGGTCAGGTACTGCCATGGTAGGAAAGGGATGATGTTTGGGAAGTGTTAGCACAGCTCTGTGAGCAATAGGTATCCAGTACCTATGGCTGTCTCTGGAACAGAAATGATGTTCAAAATGCCCAGAAAACCTTCCTTTTCATCAGTTGGTGAGCTCAACAGCTGAGGTATGAAAACGGTGAGCACAAAAAAAGGTCACTTTTGCTAATGGTGTATTAACTGTTCACTATTATTGACTGGTTCAGGTGGATGAAGGTGAGAGAACTGAAGGTGTTGGACAACTTGAAGGTTCTCCTGTTAGTATAAAGCCTGGAGTTCATGTATCTTCCCCACTGGCTTGTTGAACTGTAACACTAGGAGGCTTGTATGCTGTCTAGCCACAGCAAGATTGCTACCGAGGGCTTTGATTTGCTTGTGAAAACCAGTGCTGTCTGTGCTCGTTTGATCCCTTGGGAGGGAAGAACAAGGATTGTTGCAGATTCAGACTATGCGTTTAGTTGAGAAGATAGCTTGTGCTCTATTTTCAATTACTTTAGAAGATACTTTATTCCTAACCTTAGGACCTGCCTTGATCTTTCTCCCTTCTAAAGCTGATTCGAGTAGACAAAGGACAAGCGGCTGTGGTGGAAGGGAGTTAAGAAATAAACGAAGTACTGTCATCTTGCTCGTGACCTATATTGTTTTAATTAAGCTGTTGGGTTGCTCTCAGACAAGTGCCTTTGTCAGATTAATTTGCGTAAGTAGACTGCTTCCAATCTGTGATCAGGGAGTCAAACTCAATAAGAAAAATACTTGGTGGTGTGATTTTTTGTATGCAAGTTAAGAACTTCATAGAAAATGTAATGTGCTTCCGACTAGTACATCTCCAGCCAAAGATCTTCAGGAGCCATTACTGAAGGGTACATGATCATGGGAATAATGTTAAAAGGAAAGATATGGTCTATGATTATGGGAGAGAAGTTAAAGGAGAGATGAATCCTCATGTCACGGAGGACTGTGAATAGGGCCTTGCTAGATGAATAAAAGGGGGAGCAAGCATTCTAAGTGACTTTGAACCAGAAAGAGGAGGAAAAAAAAAAAAAACACCTCTGAGGTAGGAAAATGCACTTCTATACTTCTTTCAGTGTCAATAGGCAAAAGCTGTGTACATATCTCACCTGTGCTTTTCACAAGAGTTGAGAAGTAGTAGATGGCTTTAATGGGAACAGGAGAGCTGCAGTCCGTGCTGGTGTTAGCTGTCTTCTGCAACTGCACCAAGCCACTTGGCTGCTTTTTCAGAGTTTCACAGCAGGAAAAATGATGGCTACCCGTATCGCAGCTCTGTTTAAATATCCCAGGGTGGAGGCAGACCTGGTCTTTTATGGCCTCCAAAGATGATCTCTGTGTTTCTTTCAAACAACTTGTGGCTAGTCATTGTTACAGGAGTCGAACAGACATCATATGCTCAGCAGTGCTGGCTGGATTGCAGCCAAAGATTTCCCTCAGACCAGTAATCCTGCCTGCTACAGCCTCTGTAGATCTTGAGCAAGGATCTTGAGCTTGATTTCTGTAACACACCTGAACCAGAAAGGGGAAAAACAACAGCTGAGAGCCAACAGGGAAAGCCATTCAGAGAGAGAGATCTGCCCAGGGCAAAAGAAGTGGAAATATGTTGGTTTGGCACCTTGCCTTAATGTTTCTAAAAGCACTTTGGGAGATCAGGTGAAATGAAATGAAGTGCAAACTGCTTTCCAATAACGTAGGTGTTAGTTTTTTTCTGAGGGCTTTTTTGTAGAAGCTTCTCTAGCACTGCAAGTACTATATATGTTGCACTCTGTCTTTTAGTTTCTTGGCTATTAAAAAGCAGATGGGGGAAGAGGGAGAATATACCTTGAAACCATGAAAGTTATTTCCCATAAAACCATGGATGTCAAATTCTACAAGAGAGCTAGAATTGGGTTAACAGCAACTTAGTCACTGTTTAAGGCTTCAGAATTGAACCTTTCACAACGAACAAAGTTTTGTGTTTCTCAGAGTTGAAATGTTTGTTTATAAACGTTGCACACCAGGAGACAGCATGCCATGTGTCATAGTGCCATGTATAACAATGCTATCTTCCTTGACAGTTGCACTATAAAGTCCCTTCAGCGACGTCATGTTTGCATCAGCCGCCTGGAGAGGCCTCAGAATTGGGGTGAAAACTCCTGTGAAGTGAGATTTGTGATATTAGTCCTGGCTCCTCCTAAAATGGTGAGTATTGCACTCTTGTTTGCTGTGGTGCTTCAGAGGTTTTTCCCAAGACTGCTTTTCCTTGGTCTCCTTCAAGGGTTAATGACAACATATTATTTTTAAAACATAAGGGGATGTAAAAAGGACCAAGATCTTCCCAGCAGTTGTCAAGATGGCTTATTCTAACAGTGTCCGTGAAGGGTAGATTAGTCAGCTACATCCTCATCTCATACTGGAGAATGGCCTCCAGCCTGACTGGGAGGAGAAGAGTGCAGATCAAGCGTGCCTATTGTCCCCATATGCTTTTTGCTAGAGCTACAGCCATAATATGTGTAATACTCCATAGACTTCCCCCCCCCTCTAGCTTTACCAGTTTAGCCACTATTTTTAGAGGGTAAGGAATGCTGTTCCTGGTTAAAGCCATGCTTGTGAAGGGCTCTTGCGAATCTGCAGCTGATGCCGCACTGCAGAGGTCTGGGTTGTTTCCCAGCAAGCTCTCTTGATGGGACTGACAATTCCACTGCAGATGTGGTTGCAGCAGTTGTAGGTGGACTAATGTATCCAAGGGTAAATTGTGGGTTTTTTTGAGCTCTATTGCAGTGTAGGTGAGACTATTTGGGACCTGGGGTGCTTGTAAGGTCAGACATGCTGAGGTCCTTCGGGATGTGTTTTCATAGCTTTTGGCACTGAAAGCAGCAAGGGTAAAGCTTGCTCAAGTGTATTTACTGGTTCTTTGGTGTAGGCAAGGCCAACAAATGACATAGTAGTACACATTTACTGCAATATCACGGGGGGGCATCAAGGTCAATTGGGGATCACCATCCTGTCTTCCTAGAAAGCTCTGGCTTGATCAAGATGGTGTGGTGTTCTAGCTAATGGTTGAACGGTTCAAAGCTCAAGATCTTTTCACACTTAAGCTGGCTGTTTACACCTTGGAGCTACTAGGTCTGTGCTTCTGGGAGGTGCTGGAGAGGTTGGGGACCTTGTCTGAAACAGGGCATATCCTGATTCAATTTCCTCCTCTTCAATGCTGTCTGTGTGACCTTGGGACCCTCTGGTCTGTCTGCCTCTTCCTCCCGCTCTACCACCACCCTTGTTTAAATGGAAATACTGGTGTTTCCTTATTTCCCAGGATTTCTGGCAGATCTTTCCCAACTGAGTGGTTCAATGCTTTTGGCATAGATCTCAAACCCAACAGGCTGAAAACATATTGATGTTCCTTATGAAAAGCAGCAGGCAAACAACTGAACCCGCACGCAATTGCATTGATCTCTTTCATTGTATGGCAGTTTGCTTATCTCCAGCCAGCTACGTGCAAAGCACCCAGCGAACAGCTCTGCATCCGCTTGTATCCTGAAAGTTTGCAATTCCAATGGACAGCATCAAATTAAGGAAAGGGAGTGGAGGCCAAGCAGAGCTGCAGTTGCCAATATGCTTTTTATTTTAAATGAGTTTAGTCAGCTCTAAGTACGCATTTCTGGTACAGCAGTTAAAATAATTAACCTGCTGACAGTAACAGATTAAATGAGCCTTGCCGGGGAGTGGGGAAGTCCAGAAAATGGGCATCTGTTGTGCTGAGGAATCCAGTTCCTTGGCTTTCTCTAGTATGGAGAATGGAAAAAAACTTGTTCTCTTGCAAATGTGTGTGCTCTTCCTCCAAACCGTTTCGTATCTCTCTGGGAAAGCAAAGAAAGGGAGCAGCGTTGGGCAGCTTGAAGTAACACCTTGCAGCATCCAGCCCAAGGACCAGTGCTTGTTAGAGGTGAAAGGAGAAGCCTCCCCTGTGATGACAAATCCAGGCTGGTTCAGTCTGAAAGGACCAAGCTTACAAATTGTAAAAGCAGCTCCCAGAGCATATTATCTTCACTTAAATCCAAATCCTTTCCTAGAAACTTAAATTCAACATGTTCTAGCAAGGGACACTCCCTGTGATGGAGAGAAGGGTGATGGAGGAGAGGCGAAGGCAGGGCAGTGTGAGTGGTGGAGCAAGTACAGTGTTAGTGATGATTTTGGGCCTAGTGCGGTGCTGCCCATGTATCCCTGTCTCTTCATCAAGCAGCTCTGATTTATATGGTTGTGTTCATGAAGAAATTGTTCATCTGCTTTGTTACGAATCATGAAAACTAATATAGATCAATCATGCAGCTTGCTACTACTTTTCACAGTAATGTGAGCAGCTTGGAAGCTGCCCAAAGGAGGGTGGTTGTTTGGGTGTCTTGAGTAGCTGCTGCATGATGAGTGCTGAGCGTTTGCATCAAGAGGAGCTCTTAATGAGCTGTGATTCTGCATAACTTTGCTTTAGCCAGTATCTTATCTGCCCTGACCAAAGTGGTACAAGCAGTTGAGCAGGTCAGGGTTTGCAGAGCTTGGATTTGGTGGGTTTGTGCAGGGATGGGGAGCTCAATCTGCTTTACTATTCCCTTTATGTCTAATATACAAGTTGCTTAGAGCAATAGGAAAGTGGGCTTGGATACTGTTGAAGCTGGACCCTTAGAGATAATGCCTGTGGCTCACAGGAATGTTAAAGCCTGCAAATAGGTACTTTTTTCTTTTACATGTTTGTGAGTCTCCTGTTCCTTCCAGGTATTTGGTGAAGATATGTGGTGCTGATTGCGTGCGTGCTCAGCTGCTTCTTTCCTATGCTTTCCTCTGTGCCAGTAGTTACTTTATCTGAGAGCTCTAAATCTCCACTTGTACTGTCAGAATTGCCCCAGAGAGACCAACCAAATTGAGTTTTAATGCCCAGAAAATAGGAAGCTGATGAAGCAGATGTGCACAATAATCTTAATGTTCCGGAAAAGACATCAGGACACTTCTACCTGCAGGAACCTTGACTACAGTGTCTTTCCACCTCAGTAGCAGTATTGCTGAGATACTATAGGATAGCAAAGACTTATTTGTTTAGTTTTAGCAGCCTTGAAGGGAGACTGGGGATAAAATGCATGCTTAGCATGATTCAGCTTTGGCTCAAGTCCTGGAAAGTTGATCGAGTAAGACCGATCAGTGCTTCTGGTCAGGGCCTGTTGGTGCCTTCACAGGATCCTGCGGTGGTTGGTGTGTTTGGCTGCAGCAGCTTCCACGTGTGCCTTTCTCCATTTGTGGTCTCTGGGGTCCTGGAAGCCAGGCGCCGTGCTCTTCAGATGATGCCCAATGGGGCAAATCAGCTGGTTTAACTTTTGGAAATGAAAGGAAATAATTTTACAAGGGTTTTCCTTCTGTCTTTTTTTTCTCCTCAGAAAAGTACCAAAACAGCCACTGAAGTGGGCAGGACCTTTGCCACGATGTTTTCAGATATAACCTTTCGGCAGAAACTCCTAGAAACCAAAACTGAAGAGGAGTTCAAGGAAGCCTTAGTCCACCAACGCCACTTGTTGACAGTGGTGAATCAGAGACCTTCAGCAATGAGCGATGGGCACAAGGCACATGGTCCTAAGCCACTCAAGGTAAGGCTGGCCAACATCTCCTGCCATGTCCCTGCTTCAGTTGGGTCCACATGCATAATTGCAAGGATTTTGGGGTAAGGAGATGAAGCGCTTGTGCTGCTTGCATCCATCGGGCTCTCCTAGCAAGCTCTCAGTACTGAAGTTTCTGCAAATAGCTGCTGCGTGTATGTCCACTTTCCTCAGTTCCTACTGTAAGTCCAAAAAAACCCAAAACAACTACTTCAAAGAGGCAGGTGCTGAAGGGATGCAGAGCCGTAGAGGGTTGAAATAGTTACAGGCGTTTGATTCCAGATGCTTAGTCAAGGGTGGGATTAATGGATCACTGTGTATTGTCAGCCCAAGGTACTTAATCCTTACAATCAGAAGTCTCTGAAGAAGTTGCTGCTTGTCTTTCCTGCAGCCAAAAGACTTCTTGGCCATCGCTGCATGATAATTTCATTTAAGTTGCCTGTCAGTATTTGGCCTGACTTATCACTGTTTGATCTGTAGCTCTGTAAAATGTTACTTGCTTTGTACTCTGAAGTTTGAGGGAAATGCTGTAATTCGGCTTTCTTTTCTGGAATTTCCTGTGTATTGGTCATCACTTTGTTTTTCCATTCAAAAATTCATTCTTTAACCAGACAGTGTACCTGAAAAACAAACTATGCCATCTCTAGCTTGCTGCTCCTGTCCCTGAATTACAAATAACCCTAAAGCTTTGGGTTGCCTACCATGCAGAAGCTGGTTAACTTACCACTTTTTTTTTTTCCCTGGAATAGACTTAAAGGGTTTTGATCTGCACATCTGGAAATGAGCAAAGCTCATGTTTTTCCTGCAGAATCCCCTTGCTTATAGGTAGTCCTTTGAACTTTGCTAGGCCCCATACCTGCTCTTTAGTTTACAGAACAAACCCTGAAACCCTCTTCAAACCTAGGCCATTCAGAAGGGTGGTATTTGGAGCACTTGCAGTAACGTAATTTAGGTAAAGTGTGTTTAACCCTTTGCACTTCATTCAGAGGGTTTTTTGGTAGAGCAGTTGAAGTGTCTCACTGTCTTGTGCAAAACTAGCCCTTTTTAAATCTCTGTAGAAGACTTTCTGCTCTGTGGTTTGGTGAGCAGGAGGGCTGGTTGCAACATTGAGTTTGTAGGTGTTGGCCCTGAGAAGTGGCGGTTCCTACCTGGCATGCTGGGCAAGCAGTCTTGGCCAAGCAGATCTGTGATGGCTCTGAGACAGGGCTGTAGACAGTGATGCTTTCTTCTTTAGTGCTTGCTCTTGGCGTTGACCATTCTTGGTCTGGATTTAGTAAATAGTTGTTTTTAAAATATCTTATCCTTCAGCTCTCAGAAGACGTAGCCTGTGTAGTAGTAAGTCTGCTTTCTCATGTCTGTTGGAAGAAGCTGTCCCTCACCTTGCCAGCATAGACCTTAAGAACTGGAATGGAGATTTCTTTTCCTGGCAAGCAAAGATTTGCCTAGAGAAGTGAGGTTGATTTGAGATCATAACCTGCGTTTCTCAGTTCCTATGAGAGCCATCTCCAGCAGCATCTCCTCCCCTTCTGCCTGCCCTGTGCAATAGCCTTCTAGAAAGGAAGTATTCAGTAGGAGCACAAATTCATATGAGACCAGGGGTGTAATTTCAACCTGTGAATCGCCCCCAGTGAAATAAATACCTTAATCCAGAGCCACTGGTTTATTACAAGTGAACCCTCAAGAGGGGCCAGGAGGGTCAAGTCTCTTGGTAACATAACGATCTGCCTCCTTTCTTCCCTTGGTCCTGTGGTGATGGGAGAGAAATGGGCCTATCGAATGCTCTGTGTATGAGTGGGATTTTTGCAAGTGCTTCTTTTTACCTCTACTGAAATACTGAACATGACAGTTGCATACCATGCTGTGCCTACAGCACAGTCAGTTTGCTTTGGCTCATCTCGGAGTATTATTCGGCAAGGCTACATACTCAGTCATAATTAAGTCAGCCTGAAATCCTCTTGTTTACTGAGGCGTCTAATTGTGATTTTGTTTGTGGAGGAGCCCCTAACGATTGTGACGCTTTCTGGCTGTGATTTTTGTGTCTGTTTGATACCTCTGTGGATTTGCTGAGAGGGCTGGGCTATGTCGACTCAGAAGGAGGGAGGATAGCATATGTCTGTGGTCTGTAAAATAGTTGTGCAACCCTCCCAGTATTTTAGATGGAGGACTGAGAAAGGGTTGGTGGTGTTGGAGCAGGTATTTTCTATTTGGCTGTGTAACTCATGGTACTGGTTTAGTCTCTAACACAAACAGTGGTTGTTTATGGCAAAAGACTTGGAGGGATCTGTAAAATGGAAAGTAGAAAATTCATGAACTTTGTCTAGGATTTTTTTTGCATGCTCTTTTTTGCTGCTCTTTCCCCCCTGGTGTATTAGGAGCAATATGGGCAAAGCACTGGAAGGACTCGCAGAGAGGAGGAGAATGGAGGCTGAAGGGAGGATTTGGTGCTGGGGTACCTGAGCTGTGGTTCCTAAAGGTTAATAGCCTTAAACTCGGTGGGGAATGTAACTTTGGGAAAGAAAGGCTTTCTGAATAAGGCCGCCTAGCACCAAGGATGTTAAATCAAAGACAACAGGGCTGTGAGAGAGGTGCCACCACGAGCAGGAGTGAAAAGCCAATGGGTCAGCCAAACTTGACCCACTGAAGAAGAAAGAAGCGGGGAATGACAGTCAAAGAAATTCCCAGCACCAGTGTGTATGAGGAAGCAAATCAAAAAAGGCAAGAATGAAGTGTCAGCATTATCCTTTCCAAGATTTTTGGAAACCAGATGAGATGCAAGCTCAGAAGATGGCAGGAGGCAAAAGCCAGACTGAAACATGTCTGGAGTAGAGTTAGACAATGAAGATGCATGGTGGGTAGCTTGGGGAATAAAAGTAAAACCAAAAAGGACAGTAACTCCAGAGGTCAGTAAACTTGGTCATTTCTCTTCTCAGTGTAACCCAACCCAAGTTGAGTATGAGGTTAGTAGGCAGAGAGGAAATTAAGAGGAGGGTGAGCCATACAGCAGAAACAGCTTTCCCATATTTAGCCACTTGTGAGATTTTTAGCTTGACATCCTTGTGCCCCACCCTAGGCTAAACCAGCACACGTGCAAGAAATAAATGCATGAAGGAATTGGAGGTATCGGGCATAACCCATTGCCTCCCCTTCTTTCAAACTTGCCTCAATGTGCCTTGTGGGACAAGAAGTTATGCAGTGCTTTTCTCTTCTGCACACTCGCTGCTGCCTATGAACAGGCAATGTGCATGAGTGCCTCTTCCCTCCCTGGGCCAGCAGCAAGCATGTGGCTTCTTCCCCGGAAGATGAGATACCCCGAGCATCATTTTCCCCATATTCACTGCAGCGAGATGAGTAAACATAGTAGTCATTAAAGCTATTGTGATTCTCTGTCTGACTTGTGCCTTCACAGAATGTCTTTCTGGGGGGAAAAAATTAAATTGCTTTTCAAGTGCATATGGCTTTGATGTCCAAAGATGCCTCCAAATATAGTTTAAACTCACAGCTTTTTCAGAAATGCTTAAAATGCAGATGTTATGATGGTGTCTGCTGTCTTTTCATCCTGACTGAGAGTTAAAACTGTCCTACAGTAATACAGGTGTATTGGCAAAATGCAACAGAATTAAGTACCCAAAATATGTCATAGTCACTGATAAAGGAGCTGGTCCTCTGAGGTATCTTTTGCTCCCCAAAGGAGCAAAGGAAGCCTGGGAGAGGCTTCCTTGTTGTGTTTTACTTATTGCTCTGATCTTCCAGGCACTGCAAAGCAGGTGAGTCCCATGAGAAGAGGCAAAGTTGTGTGTAGTCTGTTAAATGCGCACTGTAGTGTCAAGTCCTTTCTAAAGCAGTAGTTTTTATCAGTTTCAACATAAACCAGCCAAAGGAAGATGTCCATGCTGTTTTGAGATAATCTGTTGGTGTAAATTTCGGATCTGTGGCTTCCCCCCCTAGCAGAGGTTATAAGTCTTGTGTGTCTAGTTCTGCAACAAACACATGAATTTTTTTAGATGAGACAGCTGGGGTAATTAGCACTGTATAAAGGTGCATTTGATGTTCAGAGTAGTATGTGTACTTCAAGTTGAGGATAACAGGATAAAATCTGACGGGTGCCTCATTTGCAAGTGTTGCCTACTCTGATGTTTTCCATGTGCTTTATGTAAGGATGTAGTTGTGATAACTGGGAGGCTGTAAGTCAATAGCAGCTGTCACAATTTCTGAAAAGCTCCTTATTGCTTGTGGTGAGCACCAGATCGTATAAACAATCATACTGCACCTTGCAGGCCTCCAAACCAGACATAAAAGGGAACAACATGGTAGGTTTTTGCAACCCTTTCACAATGATCTTACTGTCTCTTAATGGGCAGAAATTATGGTTTGGTTATATGAAGTTACTTAAAGCTTTTTCTGTTTTGGTGGAGTTTGAGGTGTAGACAGTCTTAGTTCCCTTACATCTATTTGAGGTCTCCCTTTCCCATGGCAATGCCAAGGAAGGGGAGCACTTGCTGGGGATCCCCTTTCAGAGGCTTTGGGGAAGAATTTTTAGTGGCATCTAAAGAAAAAGAAGTTGGATAGAGGGGTGGCAAAGGCGTCTCTGATCTGATGTTTCATCCCAGGGTACTCAAGGTCTAATCTTGCTGTTGGCCAGGGTGTTTTCAGTGGGTCATGCTGTGCATCAGCTCCCTCACCTGCAAAGCAGGGATACAGATATGAATGGGAGGAGGAAAACAGCGTTGTCTAGGGGATTTTCTCTTTTACAATGCTTTTGAGGATATAAATTGAAGTGCGAAGAGTTTATTTTTATTATCACTACAAAGTCTGATTTGAATGCCCTATTGAAAATGACTAGTTTTGCTCCTATCAGTATTGAATAAGGAGGTTAATCTCTTTAACAATGCATGAGCCTTTAAACTGACACAGCACTTCCTTCCTTTCTTTAGTTGCATGAGTTTCTCAATGTTGGCAAGGGGATTTCTGATGACATTGCACGAAGATTTCCAGTGTACGCTTTGGACTTCACTGACGGTATGTTGGCCAATGTTTATGAAAGCATTGGCCTGATTTTGAATTTTTGTGATGCGATGTCCTGTTTACAGTGTGCATTGAATGTGTTCTTTGATACACGTAATACTCTTTTTTTTCTTATTAGAGTATTTTGACAAAAGCCTGTGAATAGGCAGAGTAGCACAGTATACATGAGAATCTTGCAGTGTTCCTTTAATGAAGATGCTAGCTGTATGTAGATAAGAATTTTAACTTTTATTAAGCAATGAGGTGATTAAATGGACTGATTATTGTCATGTGTAGACACACAGCAACTCATTGCAACCTAATTAGTCAGCACTGGCCTAATAGGCCTTTTCTGCTGTCTTTGCAAGCCACCATCAATAGCAATTATGGTGATACTATGGGAATTGAGAATGCTTAAACCAAATGTGAGCTGTAGTAACTTCAGCTTGGTGCTTTTAAAAACAGGATATAGCTTGTCTGCTGTAGCCAGATCACAAGAGCACCAGTACAGTGTTTATATTGAGCCTCAGGTTTTGGGCTCTGTATAGTGCCCACAATGGCCTTGTTGGTTTTAAGAGTCGCTTTCTCCCTTCTCACACTCAAACTTTCACTTTCAGAGATTCTTAAAGGCTGTGAAAAGTCTTCGAGGCAAACCACGATTACAGAGCCTCAACCTGACATCAAAACATGTTCAGTTTCATACAGCTTATGAGGGAGCTAGTTAATATATTCAAGTATCAATGCCAGAAAGTTTGCATAAAATAAAGATGTAGAGTGTAGGCAGGGAGAATCTCGGGGCTCTACCAGACATCTTCCTGCTGTTAAATCCTCCTTTGCTCAAGTTAGTGTCCCAGCCTTCCCCACTACACTTCTGCTGAGGGCTATCTCCCTTGGAGTTGGGATAAGAAAATAAGATGCATACTCAAGCCGCATTTTGCACACCAAGTATTCTAGTGCGAAGCCACCTTCCACAGGAGTTTAAGCTTGAGAGCAAGCAAGAGCAGGGTACGGATGTGATTTCTCTGCTACATTTCAACAGGGATGGTCACCACCAGCAGAGGAACAGAGTAATTGTCTGTTTGTTGGCTGCTTGGCTGAAGGAGATGCTGTATGTCTGGGGAAGTTGCCAAGTAGTTGCTTTCCACAAAGATCCAGCTTTGACTAGGAATGCTTCATCCACCATGATGTGTTTTGCAGTTAGTGGTATCCACTCTGCTGAGAAGAATAAAATGGGATGAGATGTTGGCTTAGCACAGTGGCTGAGTGCTGGATGCTTTCTCCAGGTGCTTTGTAACTGCTGGGAAGAAACTGTTTTCAGGAGGCTTGGGGTGGAAGGAGGGCAAGCTCTGTTTGAAGTCAAGCTAATGCTATGTTCTCTGGGGATTGAGGGCATGTTGAGGAGGAAGGGGGACAAGAAATTATTTTCAGGGTAGCAGCAAGGAGTCTGGTAAAACAGAAAAAATGTTTCTTGATGTGTGCATCATTAGCACCAGATCTGGTAGGGGACTTAGGATCCTAATCTGGACACCTCTGGAGTGGGTTCCAGACACTTCATTTGTATTGCTGTTGCTTTGTACAGCTGTCAAAGTCTAACTTTTCATTATAAAGGAATGCTGAAGCACTTCAGAAGAGAAGTGCTGCAGGACTACTGTTCAGGGAGAAGCATCCTGTGGGAACCTATGTTCATCTCAAGAAAGAGCAGTGTCTGCTTGCTCTACCTATGGCTGTCAGTGTCCTGAGTCCAGCAGGTTCACAAGCACAAAAGCATCATATGATGGTCCTGCAGCCAACGTTGTCTCTCAGCAGATTTGGAAATCCATTTCAGGGTCCATGTTCTAGCTCTGCATGAATCCAAGTTAACCTGCACGTGCTGCCTCTCAGTCCTGGGGCTGTAAACTGTAGCCAGGTCTGCAAGCTTTCCATGAACTGATGTACACAGCAGATCAGGCTTGGCCTAAACAAGGTGATAGGATTGTCTAGCTTGAAAGAATTGTTCCTTTGGTTGTATCTACCCAGAGTGATGAACTACTGTCATAGTGAAAGTCCAGCATTACAAATATTTCAGAAAAATGGTTTTGGTATAAAATGGAAATATATATTAAAAAGTGCCAGTGCATTGGTATACAATTTCTGGGGGTGGAAGAGGCAGAAATGAGCCAAGTGAAGCTCAAGAACTACTGCAGCTCAAATGTGAAGTATTCACCTTAGGAGCAGTTTTGATCTTTCAAATAGGATATGGGGAAAAGAGGATTTTCAAAAACCTACATATATTGGTATGTGCCACTTCTTCCCAGAAACCAGAAATTAGGATGGATTCTTTAAGGATCTGTGTGGAATGAAAACCAGATGGAGCATAAAGCATCTGCCATAAACCACCAAGACTGAAGGTGATCAGGAATGTGAAATTCCTGAACCATCTCAAAGCAGCAGTGTACAAGAACATTAGGGATTTGAGCTATCCAAGTATCTGCACTCCAGACAACCACACGTGCACCATCAAAGAGCTCTGAAGTTCAAAAAAGGGATCTTTGTATGGTTCGAGTCTCTAAATCCTCAATCTGAGAAGCATCCTGGGGTTTTGGTTTAGACAGATAAACCGATTAAGGGCACGGTGATAAATAATAAGGTTTTTGTAGGGCCAGCAAATGTTTTGTCAGTTGGACTTTTGTGGGATTGGTCTTCACGTGTTGTGCAAAGCTGGATATTAAATTATCCTTAGCCATCATGATTTGGGAGAGGAAAGAAAGGAATCATCTTTCTGTTTTTTTTATTTTTTTCCTCCAGATTAGGAATTTGTCAATTTTAGGTCTGTTTTGCGTTGTAGAAGTCTTTTGAGTTTTACTGAACATGCAAGGATTAAGGAAGAACTTGCTAAACTCTTGCTCCAGGACTTTAGTGATATGGATGGCTTGTAGCAGGTGTCCTCCAACAGGAGCATTTGAAGATGAACAATTGGATTATGATGAACCTAAGAACACCTGTAACTTTCCTTTAAAGTCAGGATTAACACAATTTGGCGTGTAGTCTAATTTTAACAATTACAACCTTTGTTTATGGGATTCTGCTTTCTTTAAAAAAAAAAAATGTTTGTAGAGAACTTCATCCTGATCTTGTCAAATAGGTTCAGAACGCACGTGTATCAATATTATTACTCCTAAAAGTTCAGTTGAACCACAGGAGCTTCCTGATTATTTTCTTTTTTTTTTATTTTGAGACTGGTTTGAATGAAGGAGGGGATTCTGCCTGGACTCAGCTACAAGTCTCCTGAAACCCCTTAAAGTTGCTACCCTTATTCTTCAGTATGTGTTTTCTGGTACAAGACAGAGGAATAAACACAAATGTAGCACTTGGAGTGCCCAGGAGGAAATTTGAGGTGCCTGAGGTTTTTATGGTGAGCTTTGATGCTGTGTTCTGCCGTATCCCTTCGCCTCTTGGGAGGGAAGGGGAAGGGAAGGGAGGAGAGCTGAGATTTATTCTGTTTCCCCCTGTTTTTCTTGACCTGTGTCCTTGGCACGCTGCTGTGGTGGGTGGGTAGTTCAGCGGAAGATCTGGATTCCTCCCTGTCCTTGGTCCTGCAGAGGGTCCCTAACCAGCTCCTGAGAGTAATGTGAGCGCATCTGCTGGCAGCATCCCCAGGGTTTGGTGGTGGTGTTTTGCAGGAGGGGAGATCTCCAAAGCTCCCTGTGATGGAGGCAAGCTTAGAAGGAAGGCTTGAAGGCACTGGAAAAATGGGATTTGAAAAGGAAGTTTTGTCTTGCTCTCTAAGATAGCACAGAGCTTAAACCTGCTAAAATCTTGACTGCAGATTGGCTGTGGCATATGCCAAATCTTCATCGACTTTCCCACCTGGTTGCACTGGCCAGCTTGTTTGGCAGGATTGCGTTCCCGAGGGAGGAGGAAAAATAAAGGGATTGCAGATAGGTTTGTTTGGGTTTTTTTTCCCCTTCTCTTCAGTGCCTCTGCTGCTCTAGGTTACGTAGTGGGTAACTCCTGTATCACTCTGCAGCCCTTCATTCTTAAATATCACCTTCATGCAAAAGTTATCGGCCACATAAAGACTGACTTGTTGGATGCTCCAGGGCATCATGACCTGGGTTTGCAGCTATGATGCTTTTAAAGTCTCTGTTTGTGTCAGTTGGTGGATGGGAATGCTTAAAGATGCATAAAAGCATCTTGTTTTGTCTGTGGATGTTTCCTTCCAAGAGACTAGTACTTCATGGGCTGAAAGAAACAAGAGAAGAAAGGAAAGCTCTGAGCCCTTGATTTGTTTCTTCATACTTCTCTAGTCTGAGCATATGCTTGGCTTCTGTGCTCCAAAATCAGTAAGAGTAGATTTGCTTTTCCAGTTAAGTTCTTAGTCTCACTTTTATTGCGATTTACTCTTTATAGGACTTTAGGGAAGATTCATTTTCTGTTCATCTTCAGAAAATTGGTCAGAGTCCAGCAGCTACTAACATAAGTGAAAGCCCAGATTTGAGGGTATTAGCAGATGTTTGTAATGCTTTGAGTTTTTATGGGGCAAAACCTATGGACAGATAGCCTTACTGTGTGTTTTTTACCATTGAAAGGTGATATATTTTTTTTTCAATTAGGGCTTTAGTAGACACATCCTTGCTGCTGTGCTGCAGATAAGTATAATTAAACTTGTTTTGTATTGGATATTTCAGAGAATTGGGAAAGAACATTAATAGTCAGACATTTCATAGAATGTCTATCTGTCTCAATTTTGATTCAGTAAATCTACAATTAGTAGACCTAAGGAGCTCTAGTCCCGGTCCCTGGGTCTCTCGGTCATTAACTTATTGATGCACAATACCAAGCAAACTGAGGCCAGCAATGCTGCAGTTTTCTTTGAAACTCTAACCTTGTCTTTAAAAACTACCATGTTTCAGAAATGCAAGCAAGTAAAATAGAACTGTCGTGTTGATGAACATAATTGCTTCCCCTGTCAATGTGTAGATTTACCTTAATTTCAAGGGATTGCTTCTGTAATAGTCAGCTACTCAAATTTCACAGCTGGACTGAGAGTTGATTTTCTGCTACAAATTTACATTGTGCAGTTGGAGTGACACATTTTTCAATGGCTTTATGAGCCTCCTGCAGATGAAATACCATCATAATGCAGCCCACCTTCTTTTGAATAATGTCGGTCCCTGCGTTGCAAATAGACCCTGAAAATGTTTAGCCAGATGTTGACTTTAAAGAGTCAAAAGGTAAATTGTGGTTAACACTGGATTTTAGTGCTTGTCTCAGGTGAGTCTGTACAAGGAGGTGGTATTTGTTCACGATTTTAACTGCAATTAAAGAGTGATTAATGATGTTTGTGAAAGGGTATGTTTAATCTGATGTAGTTATTGTCTCCCTTATGAAGTGAATTTTGCTGCCCACCAGTACGGATTCTTTGCTTCTTGGATCTTGTGTGGCTGATTATGGACTAAAGAAAGTACTGCTTTGTACTGGAAGTCTTAGACCCCCCCCCGCCATGATGTGGCATAGGGACCTCCATGATCAGCAAGGGCTCCTGCTGCTTGCTTTGCAAGGATTGAAGCTGAAACTAAAAGCCATGTGCGAGCTTTTGTCATGCTCTTCAAGGCTTCTTCCTTCCTTCTGCCCTGTCATACTACGATGTATCTACCTGGAAGTTTTTTTAGAAAGCACCTCATCACTTATGTAGCTTTCTCTGCTCAGCAAATGAGCTTTTTTTTTAATATTAGTTGCTTCTCTGGTCCTGGTTGTCTCTCTTTGAATGATTTCAAAGCTTTCAGGAATTGTTGCCTCTGACCTTTCATGTTGGAAAGACTCCTCTGTGCTGCTCTAGAATACTGCTTTTTGAACAGAGTCCTTTGAACAAGGATGTGACCATTTCTACTTATAAAACTACCACTCGGTACACTGTTTGCCCTGCCAAGTCTTTCCTTTTCTCTAAATGTCTTGGGCACTTGGGAGTGTGAGGTAGGAGCCTGCAGCTGTTGGTCTCAAGATCACATGAGAAAGCTTCATCTGCAAGAAGTAAATTTCAGGCCCTTTGGTTGCCAAGAGTGGTCAGGAATGTCGTCTGTGGTTTCTGAATCTTCACAATAAATTGAAAGGAATCTGCCTTGAAACAGCTGGTCCTGTGACTCCTGGAAGGTCAGGCTCATATTTGCATGTTTGAGATGTCTCTTGTCAAGTTTCAGCCCCTGCCCCTTTTTTGAGAATGCTAAGCATCAGCAGTCCTATTTATGTCTGTTCCTCTCGTGTCTGTGAACAGGAGCCTTCACAAGGTGTCCTTTTTCATGTGGCTGCCTGTTCATTACACATCATCTTTGATTCTTTGGTTTTTGAATCCTCCTTCTGTCCTTACCTCTGCACTGCAAATGGTGCAGAAAACAGATGTTAGATAAGATCCCAAGTCATTGAGTGATAGCTTTTTGTTGTTTTTTTTGTTTTCATTCCAGTGATACAGTTAGTCTGTTTTGGCAATGTCCATATTTTCTCAGTGTTGCACCAACAGCCTCTAATGCAAAGCCCTCCTTTCTCTGATTCAGCTCATTGGTTTGCAGCTCTCTCAGTAAGGGACTGATGCTAGCAAAGGCTAGATGGGTATTTGGGAGCTTAGGGGTCCGTGCCTGTGTGGGAGTTTACTGCTCAGGAGGCTTCCAGAAAGGGGAACTGGGCAACTCCAAGCTTGTCCAAGTGTCTTGCAGCAGTGGCATCATGAAGGATGGTGGCACATGGTTGAAGGCTGTTTCAGGGTTTTCTTTGAAAAGGCCCTCTGGTGTATCCTCTTTGAAGATGCTGTTATGTGGAAAAACTTATGTTCTCCTCGAGCGGTATCAGCTGTTGTCATCTCTTATCCTTTCTCTTGTGTGGTATGAGCTCACTGGGGATGGACATCAGCCTGAAAACAGGAAAGGGAAGGGAAGCTACTTCAGAGGCCCTTAAATTCATATTATGACACTTTAATTCTCTTTCTGGCTGCTTTTGTTTTGGCCTGTTGTGTTTTTTCCGATGGAGATGAGAGGGGGTGAGCGGACGGAAAAGAAAGAAGCCATGCTTTCAGAAGGGCTTTTTTAGAGCAGAACTCTTAACGTACGCATTCCTGACCTCTTGTGCTATTTGTTTTTGTAAGTCTGCTAGCACTAATTGGCTCAGCATAGCATATTATTGATTCAAGCCTATAACCTCAGATTTCTGCCTGGGGAAAAATGAAGTGCTTCATGTTTTCCTGCCCACAGTACCATGAGTTGCAAAGACGAGTGATCATTGTGAAGCTCATTCAGGGCATAGCCCAAAATACCTATAAAGCTGTTGTTAAAAAGGCAGGGGGTGGAGGGTTTATGAACCCTAAACTCATGGCTTCTGCTTTGATTGTCTTCCAAGGTTTTGGGGCTGGCAAAACTGAAGAAAAAGTTTCCAGCATTTCCTGTTTTGATGATGCCAGAAATGTCTGTTGAAGCAGTGTGGTGGCATGTTGGTGCTGCTTTTTCTGATCCCAGATAAATTAAAGAGCATGGTTGTTCAAAAGCAAATGTTAAAGACCTACCTATACATTTAAGACTTAAATGTGGACTGAATTTCTGCTTCTGCCTTTCAGCATTAAAAGAACTAATGGTACATATGGCTGATGCAAGTAGGGTTTCAGTGCTTTACAAGTGGGAGGTACAAACATGACCTTTTGTTATGGTTTGCACTAGGTGTTATTGGAAACAACAAAGCTATAGGAAAATACATCACAACTATGATCTTTCTGTATTTTGCCTGCCTCCTTCCATCCATTGCATTTGGGTCACTCAATGATGAAAATACTGGAGGAGTTATTGGTAAGTTTATCACTTTTGTGCATCTGTTATAGGATTCCATGTATTCAAGCTGAGTAGCTGTGGTCACAGGAAGTTCTGATAGTTTTTATTTGATGAATAGAATGCCACTGAAGGCTTTTCTAATCGTCATGTTTGTGACTTTCTCAGAAGACTAAAAATATTGAACACTACTTTGGATAGTATCATCTGACGTGGACTGATACAGATATATGCTACTGTATTTTTAAATGATGCTCACTTTATAACTACGTAGTTATCTGCACATTTTTCCTAGTACAAGCTCCTGTGCTTTTGATCTGAGTTTGATTGCCAGTATCCAAACCACTGGTACAGTCATAACGAAACCCAAAGCTGGATGCTTTGTTTTGTCCCAGTTGTGGCCTTGAAGCAGTTCATAAGAGTCTTGGTTGAAATCTTGTCCTGAAGGCCTCCACAAACACTGATTATGTTTTTATAGCCGTTTAAAATAAAATAAATATCAATAAAAAAAAGCGAAACACCCACGCTCCCCCCCAAAAGAACTAAAAAAAAAAACAAACCCCCAAACAAACAAGCAAACAAAAACAACAAAAAAACCCACCCACCCCACCCCCAAAAAACCAAATCAAACAAAAAGAGCCCACCCAGCTTTCATAGATCAACATCTGGAAACCTGATAGTTTCCTGAATTATTGGTACAAGTTTGCTTGCAAAGGGTCACTTTTTGCTTTCTCAGTATCTTACCTCTGTACCCTCTAAGCATTGCTCTTACTCGTTAGTAATTGGCTTCTATGTCCTGTAAATGCTCCTTGGTCAGGGAAGTGTTGGTTAAACCCCGTTTGTTTCCGTCCTTCCTAATCACTTGTAGATGTGCAGAAGACAATCGTCGGCCAGTGTATTGGAGGGCTGCTTTACGCGCTCTTTTCAGGGCAACCTCTAGTTGTACTCCTAACTACAGCTCCTTTAGCACTCTACATTAATGGTAAGTCTACTAAATGTGTATATCGGGGGACTGATGCAATTGTGATTAGTGAAATGGGACCTTGTACAATAACCCTGCAATCCTGTTAGAGTTTTAGGTGAATTTGTTTAATAAATTAATACTAAAATACCTCCCTTCTGTTGCTAAGGGAGAGACGAGGAATTTGATTCAGGTTTAGTTAAAGCTGGTTTCTGAAGGAACATCTTTGCATAGAAAAAAACATTGCTTGAGAATGAGCATTTCTTCTGCTTCAAGGAGGAAATATTTTTCATCTGATGTTTTTTTCATGTGGCTACATTTAACCAACTTGAGGATAAGAGCCTAAGACAAAGTTGGTTTTTTGTTGGTGTTTTTTTTTTTTCCTAATTAGTCTTTTAAGGTGTGATCAATGACTCTCCAGTTACGGCTGCAAGATGATATTACTGAGCCAGAGGTGTAAAGGGGCAAACTCAATATCTGTAGGAACAATCACATCAGCTATGACTGGCTTGAAAGGTTTAAGACATGAGGTTTTGTCTGCAGTGCAGTGACATGTGGTGCAAAAGCATATATGAGATCCCTTGCTCAGCAGCATCCCAAAATGTCAGCAAGAGCAAATTCCGAGGGCTGATTTTTGTGGCCTTGATCCCTAGGAAAGATACTTTGAGCTGTGTTGGAGAAAAGTGCTTCTCCCTGTTTCTAGTGGAGAAAAGAGGAAGGAGGAGAACGATTTGGGTTGGTCCAGTGGGAGTCCATATGGGAGTGTAAGACCAGGGTTTTAATACTATCTGCCATAAGCGCGTTGCAGTGAAGTCTTCAAATTGGTTCTTTTTGCCATCAAGCAGATGGGAATCACAGGGTGGTAATGACAGAAGTTTAATCTGACATGTGAATGCTTCATTTCTGCAGTCATCCGAGGAATCTGTGATGACTACAACTTGGATTTCAGTGCTTTCTATGCCTGGATTGGACTGTGGAACAGCTTTTTCCTTGTGATGTACTCCCTCTTTAATTTCAGTCTTCTGATGAAGCTCTTTAAAAGGTAGCTATTTTCAAGAAGTCATATTTTGATCAGATTATTCACCAAATAGAAAAATTATACATTCCACAAGCTCCTTAATTACAAACTTGCTGCAAAATGTATTTTGTGAGATGAGGCTAGTATCATTTCAGCTTATTGTTCCAGCTTGAAAGAAGCTTTTAAAGATTCACTGGGTTTTGTTTCCTGAGGTGGAGTCTAACTAAAATTGGTATATTTTCATGTTAATGCATGAATATGCTGATTTTCCTTTGAATGGAGTTGAATGCAGACTCTGCTAATGGCTATATTAATTCCTCGGATTTTTCCCACAGGTCAACAGAAGAAATAATTGCACTTTTTATATCCATCACGTTTGTACTTGATGCCTTCAAAGGCATTATTAAAGGTAAGTCTTGCAACAATATTTTTCAGTGCAGATCTCTGCTTTGCTTCCTTGTCAAGGCTGCAAATATGTGTGATGTTTGCTTGTTCCGTGTTCATTCAGGGTCTTAAGGGGAAAAAAAAGTGTGTGAGATTGAAGCAGCCCTGTGTCAGCAGTTTACCTGAATATGCAGAATTTCTATCGACTCAGGTTTCAGTTAGCTGAGAAGATTAGTGTCATAACTTAAATGGAGAAATCGTATTAATGTTGCTGTGAGAGTCTTCTAATACTTTGAATGGTCCTGTCAAAAAAAAAAAGTCCAATTTAAACACAGTGTATCTTGACCTCTCTTCTTGCCATGTTATTAAAACTACATGGAGGGTAGCTGAAAGGTAGCTTGAGATTGCCCATTCTTACATGAGCTCTGAGACCCTTCTTCAATGGCAGCATAATGACTGCAGTGCCTTTCAGCATGCTCCTAAAGCTATTCTGCCCTTTCCAGCCTCTTGGTCCCCATTTTTGCTTTAAGTTCTACGTGAGTATCCATGACCAGCCTTGGGGTTTGACAAATTTCTCTGGTATCTTTCTTCAACCTGATCAGGATTGGCCAGAGATATTTGTGAAGGTGAAAGACGTTAGCAGAAATGCCACATGGATGGCAACCTTTCTGTTCATCCAGGTGAGGAGCTGGCCAAGTCTACATTCCTTGTTTGTTAGGACCTGTTGTCCAGCAGCTGCAAGCTTGGGCTATCCCCTGAAATCCTTCAGAACATACCTAACCACACTGAGCACATCGCTTGTTTTCAGGATCCTCAGGCTTGGCTCATTATGGTATCTTGCATGCGAGAACATCTTGGAAGAGCAGGTTTGACACAGCAAAGCAATTTGTAGTGAGATGTTTTCTCACTTCGTTGGGAATCCTTAATTTGTCTCCTTGGGCATATGCTTTGATTGTGCAATCAGAGGGTTTTTTCCTCTGCAGAACACCTGCATCTCTCGAATAGCCTGCTTAGACAAACGTTGGTGAAGAAGCAGCTGTTCTGGGATACTTTGCTTTCTTCTTGCTAACTATGTATCTGTGAGCTTTGCTTAATGTATGCTGTTAGTGCCCTGTTCTGGAGGCATGAGGCAGTCTCCCTGTGGCACTAAGGTGTTCCTCAAGAGACTATTCAACTGCTCTGTAAAAAAATTAGCAAATGCAAATATTCACAGTACTTCTGTAGTAGAGCTGATTTCCCATAGCAGGGGAAGAGGGTGCAGTGTAAAGGTACAGAAAGCATCCATTGATCTCGGCTGCTGGACTTTCAAGAAAGTGCAAGTAATACCTCACAGTACTGCAGTGGGCACAGGAGAGGATCCTGGAAGTTAATTAGTGTGGTTAGTGAATTAATGTAATTCTCCCTTGTACTTGGGAAGGGCTGAGTTTATTAGGAACAATGGTAATAAAATCAAACCAACACTCTACTAATTTGCCAGCTCATGTTGGCTCGAGCTGCATCTGGGGGTGTTCAGTGCATCAACAGACGGGACCCCAGGTCCAGCCATGTTCCCAGATGCAGAAAGGCACCGATGCTGGCAGGCACAGACTTTATCCTTAACCTTCTCAGTGCTCATATTTAAACACGTGACCCCAGTGCAGCTCACAGCCGCATGCTCATCTTTCTTCTTCCGCTCCTGTTTTGTAGCAGAAGGTGATGGTTGCTGCTGCCATCTCCCCCTCTCACTCAAAACTTCAGTTGAGCAGTTAAGTAGGAAGAGGAAGTTGGTACCATGCTGTTAGGTGTGTCCTGGTAACAGCTAGCCAGCAGACAGGGACTTTTCGGCTTCATGAATGCCAGGGAACATGCTGCTCTTGGTCAGATACGTTTTCCCCAGTCTGTTCATAGCTTTGACTCTTATTAATTTTTTTTTTTGCAAGGTACTTGTACAGGAAAGAAGTGGCGGGGGCGGGGGTGTGTGGATGCAATACTGTACAGAGGAGTCAAGCCATGTGCATTCACGCTATTCTGGTGACACTTTGTTTTTGCCATGTGGCCCAGCCACCAAAGCTGTGTTTGTTTGATCTTGACATCTGCACTCTGCAGGAAACAGCGGTGAACCGGCTGAAGCAAACAAAGCGAGTTAATGTTGTTGGAGGGAACTTGAGTGTTGCATTAGGCTTGAGATCAGCCAGGGCACCACCTGCTTTGCTGCTCTCTCTGAATGTGGACAACAAGATTCACTATGCCCTGTTATAAACTATAAATTTGCAGGAATCAAATACTTTCTAGCAAGCTGGCGGTGCAGGATGAGGACCTCCGGCTAGCCATCTTGGCATGTTCTTGTTGCTTTAACTAAAATACAAGAGTAAAGTCAAAGTTTCTTTGACTGTATCCAGGACTGAGTGGAGCAATCCTACCTAGTTTTGAGGTGGGTGCAAATTGAACTGCAGCCTGAGAGGTAGTGTACACAGATGTAGTCGGGCTGAATGCAGGGCACCAAAGATATGCTCAGCCCTAAATATAGTATTTGCAATATAGCCAAGTGTAGGAAATGGAGAAAATCACCGAGACCTCCAAAAAACTAACTTGTTTCTCATTCATTCAAATCCAAATCTAAAAATGGAGGCATGCAAATACAACTCTATACCTATGCAGAATGTATGTGCTGTCCGTTTATCATATGTTCAGGAATTGTGCGTGTCTCTAGGACTTAGAAACATTTAGATTCAGGTGAGATGATGAGCAAGCTTTTAGCCCTGGCCAGCTGCTAATTCCCAGGAAATACTGCCATAATTTTTGTTATGACAAAAGTGTCCTTTAATGTTCAGAGCCGGAAACTGCAAATCCTCCAACAACCTGTTCTGTGCTGGTACGCGGGTCACAGCAGTGCTCTGTGCCTCGGTTTACCTGTTTGCAAAGCAGTTGTGGGTGTCCTGCCTGGGTTGGACACAGCTGTGAGGGTGGAGGGAGGAAATGATAGCAGAGCCTCTTCCGTAGCACGCGATGCAGAAATACACAGTGCTAACGGAGCTCATAATAGGATTGCTCCTTACTGGGGCAATCTTTCTCTTTCTTTAAAAGTGCAATGATCTCCTCATTTCTGGCTGCTGCTGAGAGCAGATTGAAAGGTTAAATCTTGAACTGTAAACCTTCTATGATCTTGAAATTGGTATACAGAAGTATTGAATGTGAACTAACTGGTCTTTTCTCTTGTGACCTTCACGTCCTATTGATCACATCCATTTGTTGAGTGCCCGGACTCCTTTTAAAAGGTGGTATGAGAAGGGTTATTACCACTGTTAAAATGTCGGCATAGCTAAACGTGGGGCATTTTATGTTGGGGTGAGCTGCAAACCAGCAGTAATACAAACTGCTTCGGACAAATTCAAGGTGGCTGCAAAAACCAGTTGTGCTTTGCAAGAATGTTTAAAGTTTGTTTTGCTTGTTTTCAATGACAGGGGTTTTTGCCTGCTTTCCCTGTAGCTGCTGCAGATGGAAAAATTGAGGTGCTTGGGACTTTCAGAAACCTGATTGCTATTTGGGGCTATGGGGGAATGTTAAGAGGAGCATAATACCCTTTCAGATTGCTGTATGTTTTGCCTAAAGAGGATGGTCTTGCCCTAAACTTTTGAGTTTCTCTATGCAAAGTTTGAAGGGGTGTTTTGACTAAAGCAAAGAAAAGTAGAGGGACTGCAAAGCTCTCACATAGTGGTTTCCATCCTCCTGTATCTTCCCATTGGCATGCGGGAGAGACGGTACTGCCTGCTGCCATCTGATCACGTAACATGGGAGTACCAAGGCTGCAAAGCCCAATTCACATCTTCTGGTTTTACTTGCTCCTTGTGGCACCTCATGCTGTTGTTCCCCAAAGAGGTGAAATTATCCCAAAATCACGTTTATATGCTTGGAGCCAGCCAATGCCATACAAATGGGAACACAGGTGTCTAAATGCTCAAGAGCAAGAATGTATTTACAATTCCTCATTACTTATATAAATGTCTCTGAGGTAACCTAATACATTCATGGACAGTTCCAGAGGCATCACTGGGTGTTTCACTTGTACAGGTTTACCTCAGGTGCTCTATAACTCTATTTCAATTTGCAGTGTAAATTTAAATGTTCTGCCAGGTTTTGCCTGTCATCCACACTTATCTTTAAAATCTGGACCAGCATTGGAGGAAAAGTAATTACTGTACATTTTGTAGTGCACTTAAGGATGTGTGCAGCCTGGCTGCTCTTAACTTTTTCAGATATCCTGATGGAATTTGTTTCCCAGGCTGCTGAAAGTAGGTGTGTTATGTATATGTGCATATATATAAAAGCAGTGGTTTCAGTGTTAGGAAAGAAATCATATAAATAATAAGCGCTGGAAGTTCTTACAGTTCAAATATGTTGCTTTAGATCAATTTAACTTTTACCTGTTAAAATAAGTGGAAAAATAAATTTGTAAAGCACTGGATTCATAAAAGAAGCAGCTCTCCTGATTTCTTTTCACTGGTTTGAGGGGTAGAGCTATAAACCTGGTGAAGCATAACATTAATACTGCATGATCAAGCAAGAAAGAACCACTTTATTTTACTTGCTTTGATTGTCACAAACCTGTCCTAATGCTTGCCTGTTGGTTGTTTGTACAGTTTTTAAGAAATATTACTACCATGGGCGCACAGGAGACAGTTACTTGGAAAAAGCACGAACTGATGCTATTCCAAGCCTCGGCATCAATACCACCTTCTTGATGAATTCATCAGTGAGCAGATCCATGTCCCTAGAGAATCAAACAGGCACGCATGATGTGCATTATGGACGTGAAACTGCTGTCCTTAGTCTCATGTTGATGTTGGGTACCCTATGGCTTGGTCATACGCTCTATCAGTTTAAGAAAAGGTGAGTTACTTCAGTCTTAGAGCTCAGACTGCTGATTATTTCATATTACCTATGAGGAGTTGCTAATGGTTTAGATCTTAATTTTGTAACCCAGAATAATCAAGTGGAACTAATACATTTGTGGTGGTGGAAGCCAAAGCCAGAGATGAACTTGGCTGACCACCTGGAAAATGTTAGCAGCAGAACAAAATGTTTGGTCACTGGATGATGCCCTTCCGTATTTGGTTTGGACTCACAAATGGCTTTTTAGAAACCTTTGGGTTTCATGTTGAAACTCCTGTAACTCTCCCCAAATAGGCATTGAGCTGTTTTGGGGGGCAAAAATCCCTGATGATGCTGGAAAGTCTACTGGGAATATACCTTCAGTGTGCTTTTGGGAGTCAAATGCCCAGCTCTAATTTGGTTTTTATTCCCATTGCCCTTAAAACTCTTAATTTGAAATGCTTGCATAAGCATTTAAAGTAAAGTGGAAATGAGACAGAAATTGGTGCTTGGAGGACTTTTTTCTAGCTTGCAGCTTAGTTTTTTGTTTCTTTATGGGTTTTGCTTATGCATTCATCAACCTTCAAAGGCTATAGATTCCAGAGGATTTAAGGCTGAATTAAAGACTAATTCTTCACTCCAAGTATTTCTTCAGAATTGTGAGACTGGACTGAATTTTCACTTGTTAAAGCATTAATGCTATTTGGATTGAGCAATTGTCCCTACAGTGTGGTGTTGATGGATTTTATTTTTTTTTGTCTTTAAACCGCAGCCCCTATTTGCACGCAAGAGTACGTGAAATTCTGTCCGACTGTGCCTTACCAATTTCAGTTTTGACTTTCTCTGTTGTGGGTTCCTATATCTTCAAGGATATTGAAAGTAAGTTATATTTTTTATTCTCCAGAATACTGGGGGAAACTATTTAGGGTATATGAAAGAGAGACATGAAATCCTAGGAAGGTTTTGTTAAAAAAAAAAATAGCAAAACTCTTCCATATAATTTCACAAATACTTTATATACCTCCTATCACCCCAAGAGCTCACACTTCCTTAATGTTAGATTTAAAATGCTATTCAAACAAGGCTGAGTGGTGTTTTTTTTCTCTAGATAAATTATTCCAGTGTGTCTTTTCATTTCAATGTGGTTTAAAGTAAGTATCTCTTACAATAAAGAGGGTCAACAATTTCTGGTAAAGAACAAAGGGCAGAGTAATTAGCTAGCAGGAAGGGTTGTTGCCAGTCATACAGACGTAGAGTTGATGATCCCAGTCTGTCCTCTTTGTCTCCACTTTAAGTTTTCCTAATTTAGGTGAAACGGTGCAGAGTGTCTGGGCAGTTCTAAGTTATACAAGGAAATCTAAAAATGAGACATCATTCATTGGCCAAATAGATCAGCTTTTCCATATCAGGAAGCGATAATGGGGACAGGAATTGCATTGTCCTGTGGTGACGTGAGTGGGTGATGTGAGGAAATGTATGGAAACAAATAAGAAATGGCTTTTTTTCTATGATGGCCATTCCATCCAGTTGGATTGTAAAATGATGTGTAGCCATGTGTGATTTATCCTTAGTCATGGATTTCTTCCAATGACAGGAAAGTAGGGGCATTTTATACTAAAAGGCATTATACTAAAATGCCTTGCACAGCTTCTTGGATATGAGGAAGTTTTAAAATGCCTCTGTCAGTTGATTAACTGAGCAGGAGGAGTATACTGCTAGTTACAAATCAGGTTTTCTAATCTGAAAATGCCTTGTGTCTGTGGAAAACAAGTTTCCCTCTTTTGTTTTGCTCAAATATATGTAATGCTTCATTAGAACTAGCAGTAATCGGTCAAATCAGGATGTTAGCCAAGTTCTAAGAGGATGGAGGAAAAAAAATAAACTAAAACAGCCAGATGAGCCTGTCTTCTATGGCCTTCTGGCTCTCACATGCCAGAGCATCGTGCCTGGTTTGCTGCATTGGGTCCCAGTTGCTTGTGGTGTGAGTAAAACATCATTTGAGTCTGTGTGGATGGTGGGACAAGAAGGGGCCTCCTAACATCATTCCTTTCCTCTTTCCAGTGTCCACATTTAACTACAACCCCTCTGAGAGCTTGTTCGTGCTGGCCCCTGTCCAGTCCCTCTCAATTGGGTCAGTGATGAGTGCCATGGGGCTGGGGTTCCTACTGTCAATGCTCTTCTTCATAGAGCAGAACATCGTGGCGTCACTCACAAACGCCCCGGAGAACAGGTAATACTTCTGGTACTCCTCTTCCTCTGTGGAGGGATGTCCTTGAGTCTCTTCCCAGCACTGCTTGTCCAAAGGTTGTCTGAATATCAGAAAAGATACTCAGCACATGTTCTTTAGAACTTACGTTGTCACAGATGGAAGTAATTCTATTGCTTAACTCCTCACCATCCCCAAAACCCAATATTGTGGCAGTGAGTCAAAACTGCAAAGCATCGATGAGCTTATCACCTCAGCCTGTTTCTTGTTTGCCCATGTGTGAATTTTACATAGGTATTTTGTACAGTTTGAGGTCAGTGGAGGTACCCCTAGATATTTAGGGAGTCTGACATATTGTGGACAGTTGCCCTGCTCTTGCAGTACAGAAAATCTTTTGAAAACGAAAAGTCGGTGACCTGCATAAACGTTATAGCATGCTATGCTGCAGTTGAGCATCAGAAAAGAAGTGTTTGGAGCTGTTAGTCTCCAACTGAAGAGGTGGAAGTGAAGCAAAACAGTATGTCTAATGTCTGATAGGTCTGATTTATGTGCAAACTTGAGTCGAGATGTTGCACTATTAAAATATTCCCTCTGATGTTTCTGTGCCAACTGCAATCAGATATGATATCAAGAATGAATGTCTATGACTTTTTTTTTCTAGGGAAACTACCATGTCTCGGAAGACTTTTTTTTTTGCTAATGTAATGCGTGGGAGGGTTCTCTCCTTGCATAACATTCATTAGCATTCTCCATGTTGCAGCTGGAGTGACAGGGAAGAGAAGACAAGCTCAAATTCAGTTATACTAATTTGATTTTCTTTGGCCACTTGATGTTTTCCTCTTATCTTTACTATATCCCTTTAAAGCGTTGCATAAATCTGTAGCATAAGTGGGTCACCTCTTTCCTAATATGAGTTTCTGCTAAACTTATGGTGTTTTCCACTGGGCCGTCTTCAAGGAATGTAAAATATTCTTTGGAGTTATTAGTGTTTTTCATAATGCCTTGTTACAGGGCTGATCAAGTATCAGGACGTGGGGTTTTAGAGATGGAAAAACTAGGACTTGATGCCTCTTGTTTTTGGTACCATCACAGAATAAAAATAGCCTTGTCTATACCAGCCAAATGGAGAACGTGCTGCTTGGTGTGTTACCAAATGTAGTGATTTTCTCCTGTAGAAAAAACGGGGAAAAGATGATGCTTGCCTGAAAGTACACTGATGTGCTTTGCTAAAGAATACTCGAAGCATATAGGGCAGTCCAAGAAATACTGGGCTGGCTGGGCAGTGTGAAGATAACCTAGGATAAGGCATCTAAATGTGTGTTGAGCTAGACAAGGTCAGTGGAGCCTGTCCATGGGTCAAAGCAGCTGAATACCACACAGTGCTGCAGCAAGACTGCTGAGACCAAACAGTGTCCCAAGGGGACTAAAATGATGCTGCTGTTAGATGTATGGCCTTTGTACATAGAAAGCCCTCTGAAAAGGGCAGGCAGGACAGTCAAATGATAACCCTGGGGATGCTGGAGGTGTCTTAGCTCTGAGAAAGCAGCACGTGAACAGGGACCATGCTATCAAAGTGTGAGCCAAGACAGGAAGTGCGTTTACAGTCCCACCCTTCCTGCCAGCACTTTCCAGCTTCAGAGGCATTGCAATGTAGACATCTGCCTTGACCTAATCACCCCATGGCCACCTCAGTCAATGGCGGTGAGTGCTTCCAGATGAGTCTTTTTGTTCCAAAACCAGACCCCACCCAAGATTTCTGCTGCCCAAACAATGGCATCTGCTGCTCTTTGAGACAGACATTAGGTATAGATCTTCATGTGTATGGAGCTCGTAGACCTCATGTCCTAGAGTACTGCTGATGGCTCCAAGTGTCTGCTTAAGTATTGAGCAGAGCTTGCTTGAGTGGCATTAAGATACCTAAATGGTGCTCCCTTTCCAGTTGATGGTGCCCAGCAGGTAATTCAGCTGATTCCTTGTGTTGTGTCAGGATGAATACTGCTCTGTGTTCCGATGCCCAGCCAGAAACACAGCTATAGATCTTAAGTTAGGTAACAAGGTCTGAGACTTGAATCCTTCCCCTGCCTTTTTCTGAACTTTACTCATGGCATCTGAGCAGTTGGTACCAAATGGGTATTTTCAGGAAAGGGGCAGCCCTTGCCAAAAATAGCAAGATTAAGCTAGATGCGAGTTCAGTGTTAGCAGTGCAAGTGTGAAGCGGTCAGCTTCTTTGGTGAAGGCTGCCAGTTTCCCCCTCCCCTAAGAAGCAAAACAGGGAGGCTACCCTGCATTCACCAAAGTTAGGAGCGTATCTCCTTGGCTGACTACTAAGGAGGAGCTGAAGCTTAATGAATTCATGTCCCGTTTTCTTATCATGCAGTAGCAATTACATAATTAGGGGATTACTGCAGCATACTGAGCATGTGTTCCCCTCATGGGGAAAGAGGGAGATCATGGTTAAAAACAAGATGAGTGGGAAACTTCAGTGGCAGTAGTTTGGCAACCCATGCCCAGGTTTCTAACCACTCCCCACATGGACTCTGCTAGGAGATACAAGTGTATGTTTTGAGTAGACTCTCCAATAAATATAGTGTCAAAACACTGATGAAGTTTTCATGGGCTGTTATTTTAGTGGGTTACCTTTCTGCTCAGCATTGGTCTTTGCAGGGGATGACTGCTTTGGGAGCAAACTACTGAGTTTCATTACCTTTCATGTTCATGTAACCCAGGCTGTAAAATAGAAGTGTGAAATTGCTCTGTGGATGGAAGTGTACTTTGGTGTTTAGCATTCGAGTTCAGATTCAGCAAGAGCAGCCTGTTATAGTTTGCACTGGGTGTAACTGCTGTCAACAAAAACCTTGTTTCAGGTTGGTGAAGGGAACAGCCTATCACTGGGACCTCCTCCTCGTTGCTCTGATTAATACGGGCCTGTCACTCTTTGGCCTCCCATGGATCCATGCTGCCTTCCCTCACTCTCCAATGCACGTTCGCGCCCTGGCCTATGTGGAGGAGAGAGTTGAAAATGGACACATCTATGAGACGTAAGTAGGAACCGTGGAGTTGTCTTGGATCTCTTTGGTTCCATTTGTGGTTTTCTAATCCTTTGGGTACAGTGGTTGGGGAGTTAATGGTCTTCTTGAAGACCTGCAAGATATGAAGGTGGAGGGGAGATACACCAAACAAAGCCACCTCAGCCAGCATGGCCTGTGACCCTGCCTTGTCCCTCTTAGCAAATTGCTTGGTTTAGGATAGACACAAACTTATGCTCTTGTCAGTGGCTGACAGCAGACTGCAGGAATTCCACCTGCTATGATGTAAATTGGCTGATTCTTCCAGAGGACAAGGCCTTTTTCAGGTTTCTGCTTATGGAAAGATGAGGAAAGCTTTGGTCAGATCTTTCCAGATGTCTTCACCAGGAAAAATCCAGTCTGATTCATTGCCTGAAACCCGTCTGGTGGTTATTACAGAGGGTAGGAAAAATGCAGCATTATTTCAGAGCTCCCATAACATCTTCCGCCACGTTTCAGGAAGGCATGATGCTTATTAAATCCTCTTGTTTTTAAGCAAAAGCGACTGTGAAGCCATACCCCGGTCATGGCTTTCTGTTTAAGGCTAGCTTTTTTACTGTTTTGAGTTTTCCAACACACTCTTATGAGAGACCTATTTAAAAAATAAAAAATTAAATTAAAAACACAATCTCTATTCTGGAGCAGGTTTCATGAGAAATTATCTGGTTTGATCTCAGTATGTTACAGTTGAGTGCTTTTACCTCAGAAGTGGTAATTTCCACTTACGTGTCATTAGTTTTAATTATCCTGTCTTAGTTTCCATTTTCAGAGTTGCTACTTATCAAAAGTGAGGCTAAGAGGTCATTTACTTTGGGGGATCGAGTGGGTCTGTCTGTCTTCTAATTTCAGTCTCGCTTGCATGCTGTTCTTGGTGCCAGCTGGCCCAGCCCAATGTGGCACAGCTGCTTTTTGGGTCAGGGATGGACAGATTTCACCTTCCACATCTGGAAATCGCTGAGTCCTACTGCTCCCTGCAATGCTTCCACAGATCTTTCCTGGGAAATTAGCCCCTTGGGCTCGTATTCCCATTAGTATGTGTTGGTATTAGTTGCTCCCACAACTATATCTGTCTTGAATAAATGCTAAACCCTATTTCAAAAAAAGCAACTTTGTAATTTGAGTTCTTTAGAGTTTTAATCCATGCCCTTCCTCCTTGTGCCCATGATCTGCTCTGGGTTACCTCTGCTCTCCATATCGTTGTGAGATGCAGAAATTACACTTTGAAACCCATGTGCCAAGCCTCCCTCCTGTGTCTTCTGTTGTCAATTTTAATACCTGGTGGCTTTTTTCCTGTTTTGCCACCCATTGTCTTGATTCTGCATTCTGGCTTTTCCTTGACATCAAGTCAGTCCCCTGCTTGAATTAAGGACTACCTTCTGCCTTTGTCCTCTGCTCCTTCACCCAGATGCCCAAAAAGAGCATCAGAGAACCCTCTTTGGCCATGTTAACTTACGTATGGCTACAGTGATTATCCTGAAAGGGCTGAGGGATAGGGATGCCCTGATCTCACTTAAGCATCTTCCCTTGTGGCACAGCTCTTCCTCCAGCTCTTTGCTGGAGGCTGATTGGTACGTAAATGAGTGCTGTAAAATGGGTATTGGGAGCAAAAAAGGGAATGAGGATTTCCTAGTTATTTGAACTCCCTTTGAGACTGAAGCTTTTCATTCTCTGCAAAGCATTGAGCTATAAACAGGAGGCTTTGAGCAATGTTGTCATCTTTTTCTTTTTTTCCCCTCTTAGCCTGCTCTGCTGAAAAAGAAATGTCCTGAAGCTCAATTAGAAAATCGGGAGTTCTTTCAGCGCTGGCTCCCTTGGCAGGCTCCTTTCCTGCACTCAAATCAAAGCGCTCAGGGAGGATGATGGTATAAATAAGAATAAAGATCTGTCACAATGAAAGCAAAATTTTCTTCTCCCCTGTAGAGTAGCCGCTTGAGTTTCATGTGGCAATCTGTAAATAGGCTCTTATTGCTCATATGGAGGAGGTTGGGAATGGCTAATCCCGTGCTAGCTGTATTTAAAGGGTTCTGGAGAAATGGTCCTGGATTACGCTCTCTAATCTCCATTAATTACTTCATTTCCATTGCAGCACAAACTTTCTGGAGCTGTTCCTCAAGGGCCAAACCAGATTCTGAACATATGCAAGTGACAAGGTTTCTTCTGTTGACTTAATGTGACTGTGATTTCCTTACCCTTGAAATCAGAAAGGTGCTAGAATTGGCAGAAGACCAATTTGAGGCTGGGAACTTCAGCTTTAAAGATCTCATGTTTGGTCAATTATGAGCCATTTTAACTATATTCTGCCAAGAAATTCCAAACTATTTTAATAAGTGGTATTAGCAGGAGCTGGCAGTAGTAGTTGCAGTACATCTTGTATGTGATCAAACACTCTGCAGTGGTGTGATATTGCTGTATCCCCAAGAGATGACAACAGAAAACTTCATGAACTTCAAAAATCCATTACTAAAGGGCTGCTATTCTGAGCTGTTCTGTGCTTGCAGACTTGCATTTGATTGAAATGTGGTAGCTTCATATCTAATTTTGATCCTGAGCTCTTTGGTTTGCATGCCTTCACTTGCAAGGAACCTAAAGACTTTGTGCTCGGACTGATGCTTTCAGGTCATGAGCATCCCCAGCAGTGGGTTAGATCTTTGCCTGAAATAGCAGAAATGCTTCCTCTGTAGCTTGCCTAATGAGGAAGCCAAGGGAGCTCTTGCTGTACGTGGATAAGCCTAAATCAGTTAGTGCGTCCTTTCATTCCTGCTTTACTGGGCCACTTGAGAGGCTTGTAGTGGTTCTGGTAGCACTGAAGTAGTTTGACCACTCCTTATCGGACTATTAAATTACTTTGAATTAGCACGTGCAGTTACACTTTGAGCTACTTGTCTCTGTTCATCTCCAAGACTTCTGTTATGTGATTATCCAGACCTGGAGGCAATGGAAAGGATGCCAAACTGTATCCACCTAGATTTTGTCTTGGTTCTTCCAGAGTTGGCAAGAGCAGTCTGCAGATAACGGACAGAAGTGCTCTGCTCTCTCTCTGCTTCTCTAGGCATTGGCAGGGACCTCTTGACATAGGAGACTTGCAAGAGGATCTGAACAAAATCTGTTTGGAAGGAGGAAAGCTCTGGGTTTTGCTGTTTTAAACCTAGCCAGGGGGAGGTTACTTAGAGGGTAACACCTCCTCTTGCTCTTCTGTGCATCCTCTCTTGGTAATCCTATATAGTATGTATGATCTGCTCCATTATTCACCAAGGAATTCAAGTATTGTCCTCAGGACTTTGTGCACTTTTTGTGATATCTGTTGTTCCTTAGGTCTCATGACTGCTTATGTTAATTCTGCCATGTTATCCAAATCCTGAGAGCAAGCCTTAGGCTGTTACCCTTTCCCCTCCCTCTAAATACAGGTGTGGAAATCTCCTTCATCCCCATGTATTCATTACGCTCTTGAATGTATAAACACATTTGAAGTTCAACCTGACCTTACTTATAAGCAAGACTCTCAAAAACTTAATATTGAAAGAAATGACTAGAAAGCAATCTTCTTTAGGACTGAAGGGATTACAAAGTCCCAGTAGTGCATATGTAAAAGAGGGAAATGTGTTTTGATAGATCTCATGGCTGGCTCTTGTGTTGATCCTCAGAGTGTTTTGTGTACAGGGTTAATTTGGAATATTACGTCTCATATCCAGGGAATGAGGCCCCACTAGATGACACCAAAACAGCCTGAAGACAAGAATTTCTCCTGATAAAGAGGGATTTACTCGCTAGCTTATCCACTGAATTGGTGGATTTATCTTCTCAAAAGAAAGTTACGTTAAGAATCCTACTCTTCTGTATTTATAAGTACTCTTGAAAGATGAGGGTTTTCTTTCCTCCTATTGTTTCTGGTAATTTTTTTCAAACTAGGAGATGCTCACAGCTTTAGTTGAAGTGAAAAGAAAACAAAGCAACCTCCCCTCACTCCCTGAGTAGGCTCTGAAAGTTGCTGTATGCTTNCAAATCTGTGGTCTGTCAGCTCTGGAAAATTTGCATTATTACATGTTTTGCATGGTAATAGGCAATTTGCAGTGCAACTGCTATTATCCACAGCAGAATTAAATTTCTAGCTCCCTGCGTAGTGCTCTTCCATACAAACAAGGAGATCCTCACATACATCAAAAATGCTGACTTGCAGTCAAGAGTGCAGACTTTTTTTTTTACAGGAGATTCATTAGTTCCCATAGAAGTGAATGAGTTTTCTTTTGGACAGAAGCCGATTGCATATGCACTGGGTAAATCAAGGAAAGGATTGCTGCCCAGAAAGAGGGTTCTTGCCTGGTTTTGGCATTTGCTTTTTTTTTTTTTTTGGAATGTGTTAAACAGAATTAGTTTAGAGGGCAATTTAGTTCAGGATAGGATCTGTGGAGCTTTGCAGAAGGGGAATTTGGCATTTTTCCAGCTGCTCTGTTTCAGCTGTGGATTAAGTGCCTGGCCTGGATCCAGCCAGAGCTCTGCCTTCTCAGTATCAGCATGGGGCCAGAAGTGCTGATCTCAGTGCAGTGGAGATGAGTTTCCCTTTCCCGAGCGGCACGTGTCCTGCACCTACACAAAGTAATGAGCCCCAGTGATATGCTTACATGGATACTGGGATATTATCCTACTCCCCTAATCCCTGTTTTGTGGCTTCCAGGATTGTGAGTGTGAAGGAGACCCGGCTGACAAGTCTAATTGCAAACTTCTTGGTTGGCCTCTCACTCCTGCTCCTCCCATTTCCTCTCCAGTGGATCCCAAAGCCAGTCCTCTATGGCCTCTTCCTCTACATCGCATTGACATCCATTGATGGAAACCAGCTCTTTGAAAGGGTGGCTCTCCTGCTCAAAGAACAGGTACGCAAACAGGGGCACCAGCCTGCTGAAAAAGAGAAGGAAATTGTATTTACAGCCTTAGTGCCAAACTGTGCCAGGAGCTAACGTGGAAAGCTGCTGGTGTTGGGAATGTGGTTACCTGCAAAACTCATGTTCTCAGGAGGCTGATTTCCAGCTCCAACCTGCACTTTGCATATCCCTTTCACTTTTCTCTGCAAAGAGGGAGTGAAACTTGATATCTATAGTTTAGCCTGGCTGCCACTGAAATGTGAGCATGAGAAGTCTTTTCCATTAAAGCAGACAAATGAGTGGGAGAATGATGCAGTGTCAAACAACAAAAGTGGCACGGTTATTGTTGAGTTAAAAAAAGCTGGTAACTGAATTGTTCATAGAACTGCACTGCATCTTGTCTGTCTTTCAAATTCTGCATAAATTGCTTTCTGCATTTCCCTGCCATAAAAGCATGCTAGCTTTCTTGTTCAGAGCAGTGTCTTGGATATAATCCTGCTCTTTTCAGTGTGCTAAGAATTGCTCTGGAGACCAGTTCTCCAGAGGCAAAGATGAGTGCATCGATGGAGCCAGGGTAGCTGCTACCAATGAAGACACCTTCTAAACTGTGTAAGAGTGCAAACCAAAAATACATTCAAACAATGCCTCTTTAAAAAAAAAATTGCACAAACTGTTGCTTACTGAATGTAGGATTTGTAAGTTTTAAAAACAGTGAGGTGTTGTGTCAGCATGACATGCATTTTAAAAATAATAAAAAATATGAAACAGCACATGCATAATGTTAGTAAACAGTAATCGTTGATTTCCCCAACAAAGATTCAGAACAGGTCATTTTTTGCTATAATTTGCACTTTCATTTTGACTTGTGGGAAATGCCACAAGATAGGATTGTAAACTCAAAATGAAATTACTTGCATCATTGAAATGCTTCTGATGTGGTATGAAAACAAACCTAGAAGATCTGTTTTCAAGCCGACTCTATTACAAGTGCTAAGAAGGTGTTAGCTTGCAGTAGTGTGGGCAGTACCTGGGAGCGATAACGAATCTCCAGTTCATCTTCTCTTATGTAACGAGGGTGAAGGGCTTAATAAGCCCAACATTTGGCTCTGCATCTCTGCTAATCTATCTTGATCTCTAATATTACATCCCAGAGGTTAAAACTGTGAAATCTGGGTAAAGATTACATTTGTCATGTCAATTTTCGAATCAGAATTGAATAGTTATTGATGTACGTGGAATATTACTTCTGGTTTTAGTACAAATTATGTGTGGAATTTTCCAAGCTTCTGTTTGGAAAATTAAAAAGTATTCTCAAATAAGGATATCTCCCTTTTCTGTAAACCTTCTAATGAGTCATAGCGCAATCTGAAATCCATTGAGTCTGTATCAGTGCCAGCAGACAGTCGCTCATACTCTTCATTGATGTATAGACAGTGAGTCAAAGCCTGTGCTCAGACATGAGCAAGTAACTGTCAAAAGAAACCACGAGCAATATTTAGCCTATTAATGTCACTTTCTCCCCCTTCTTTCTCAAAAACGAACAGCTTATATGAGTTGAGAAAATCACTGCAGTCTGACTACAGTCTCTTATCACACCTCCCCAGTCTTGTCTCCTGGTCTTCCCCTACCAGGGTTCAGCCAAGAAATGGGACCACCAGGGGCAAGCATGTAGTCTGATCAGCAGAGGACAGAAGGCTGTAAAAATGAGAAGCTGAGTTTCAGGTGGAGAAACCATCCAACAGTAACAACACCCACATCTGCTTACCATCACCCCCCTGCACACCCCCACAGGCACTTCACATGTTGCTGTGAAGCCCTGATAATCCTACTCAGGGGAATCTCATTACTGTACTTACCAAGATATTTTATTGCACTCCAGATGCTCCCAAAGGAAATCTTAGCTGTGTGGTGTGTCTTTTCTTCCCCAGGTTTCTAGTGCCCAGTCATCTTCTGTGTGTTGCTGCCAATGCTGTGGTTTAAGGCACTTGCTTTAACCTTACAAATCCCGCATTCAGCTTTTGAACCTGTTAAGGACTCTGATGTTGATGCACTCCATGTGTGTGTTTGTAAATTGATGACTTCCTTAAAACCCTTGTGTTCAAAAGCCTGTGTCATGTTCTGCAATCTTAAGTCTAGGTCACTGCATATCTAATGTGTAATTCTTCTCTTCCCAGACTGCTTATCCTCCAACACATTACATCCGCAGAGTGCCCCAGAGGAAGATCCACTATTTCACAGGCTTGCAAGTCCTACAGCTCCTCATCCTCTGCGGTTTTGGCATGTCACCGTTGCCCTACATGAAGATGATCTTCCCACTCATCATGATAGGGATGATCCCAATCAGGTATGACGCTTGGCTGCCTGTTTTTTTTTTCTTTCCTGTCTCCCTTACCTACAGGGCTTCAGGCTTGGACTGCAGAAAGTCTGAGTGGTCTAGAAAGGCAGCCAGTACTTTTCTGAGTAGCCAGATCCTGGAAGTGGGTGATGGTTGACCCCTTTTTTCACCAGCTGCTCAGGCTTGAGGAGGAACAGTGCAGAGAGCCTGTGATTTCACTGATGCTGGGTGTTGCGCAAAGTGTTCTGGGCTTACAGGTATTATTACAGCTAGTGGAGAGGCAAATAAATCTGCTTTTGCAGTTTGCAAGATGCCTGATCTTCCTGAGAAGCTGCAGTCTGAGCCTTCGCTGTAGGTGGTATTTAGTAAAGTTCCTTCTTGTCTTGCAATTTGATTTCCTTAGACCTGCGCTTAGAGCAGAGCTAGAAACTTTACCCAAGAGGAATACTTACTTTAGCCAGTGCTCTACTGTGGTGACCTTACAGACCACCTGCACTGCTGAATGCCGTTGCCAATGATCAGTTAGGTCAAACTGGGCACATTTAGTCTTAAAATGTATCTTTAAAACTGGGAGGACCGTACAATATCTTGCAGTCTTCAGAGAGAATCACTGAGAAATTTAACTAATTTCTTCCTTAATTTTCATTAACAGTGACTGCCCATCATTCTCCAGTTAAATCATTCATGCTCTCCATCCTTTGGATAAATGAGAAGCCATAATAAGATCTTGGCAGGAAGAGATCTGTTTCTAGTCCACTTGATTATTTTGGGGCCAGCATGGTATCCAGTGATATCTGGTTGTCTTTGAGCTGGCAGTCTTGGAGATTTTCTGTCTGATCTCAAAGTTTTAGGGCTACCAATGTGATAATCTGCAAAGGCAGCTATTGTGGTGTTTTCCTTGGGTGATAAAGATGGGTACAGTTCTTTCTAAAATGAAAGCAGATGTCAAAAAACTACCATGGCTTTCAACAGGATCAGGTTAGAGCTATTTGGGCTGGAATTTTAAAGATAAACAAAATCTTGGAAAACACTGAAATTATTGTTCCTATAGTAAGAGTCTCTCACCCAGTCTTCACATAGATGTCACTTTGGATGACAGGTTAAGTGTCTGGTAAATACTTCAGCTGTGTGCAGTGCAGGATGACTGACTCTTGTGGGAACTGCAAATCTCCCCACAGAGCAGCTCAGTACAGAAAAGAAAAGGTGGGACGCTCTTTGCCAAACATTCAAGTATCGGACGTAGTGTAATAAGCTCAAGTAGTGTGGAGAGAGTGCTGTCAAAGAACCTGATTTTGTAATAAGAGCTAGATAGTTTAGTGGTGCAAATATATCTTCTTTTGAGTAAATAAGATACTGTCATCTTATATTAGATCTGTTTGTTAACTTATTTCGCTTTCCAGAGCAGCTTTTTTAGTAACTGGATAATCAGCCCTGCTGCTAAAGGGAAGATGGCGCTACCTGGCACAATGCAGAAATTTGCCCTTGACTTTTCTTTCTCTGACTGTTTTTGCCTTCATGTAGTTTCTGTGGGCTCCAGCTGAGAAGGCAGCACCATGATGCATGAGCTCTGTAGTTAACAATGACTTTTTCGCAAAGATTTGGCACTCTAAATAGATGAGACAGACTAGAAGGAATGAAATATCTTTTCTCTTTTTTAAGAAGTGAAGGTAGGAAGAGGAGATGGGACAGTAGCCAGGGGTCAAAGTCAAGAATCAAACCCAGATGAGTGAGTCATGGCTCAGTGTTCTGTCCAGAAAACTAGCTATGTTATGTTGTCTGTCTCAAAGCCACATTTCCATCTGTCCACAGCATTAGATGCATGATTTGCATTGTCAGTGGTGAGGGACCATCATTTTCCGCTGGTGTAGTGTTAATGTGAAAGATAATGGATTTCAATGGCTTCTCATTATTGTAGTGGAGAACAGCCTGTTAGGAGAAAATGTGATCTCTTTGGGTATCCCTACTTCCTGGCTTTGATTCAAAACTTTGGAATTACTAGTTTTCAGTTGCTCAGAGAGGAAGAATCTTCTTTCCACGTTCTCTGTGATGATTATCTGTGCTTCCACAGCTCTCTAACATCTTATTTCATGACAGTTCTGTTTAAGCGGATTCTGATACTACTCAGCAGTAGTAAGTGCTGTTTGGGATCTACTGAGCTATTGAAAAGGCCCTTCCAACTCTTAAACTGGCTTTCTACTGCCTTGTGCCTTACTTTAACAGCTGAAGAATAGCTTCCTTGTGAAGCAAGGAAAAGTGTCAAACTAAATACGCAGTAGGATTTAATGAGAGCAACTTCATAGCATATTGTTATAGTGCCTTTCTCTCACAAATATGTAAATTCATGAGGATGCTCTTGCAAACAAATGAAAAAACAAACCCCAAAATTAAGGGAATTGTTGTCTCTATGGTCCAATGGAGAATCCAGACACTGGGTAGGGATGGAGTCTTACTAGCAGCTGGAGGAATGAATGTCACAGCTCTTCTTAGCCTCTTGCCGTGGTCTCAAGTCTTGCTGATATATTTGGTGTTTCTCTAAAGACCAAAGTTTCTGGGTTGTCTATTAAAGCTTATTTGTGGTGAGAGCTGAAAGGAGCGACCTGGGGTACTTGGAGAACTGAAGAAGTGCAAGACAAATAACTCTTGAATGCAGGTCTTCGAGCCAACATTCCCACTGTAGGGAAAGTGGTAAAGAAAGTAGAAATTAGAAATAAATGGTGATTCTTGGCAAAGTAACCCATCCACTAGCAAACTGGAGGCAGCAGGAAGCCTACTACCTGCCTCCTCAGCACAAACCAGGAGCATAGCTGTGGGTCGGGTGACATAGTACAATTTTAGCACCTTGAAGACTTTGAGGTGACAGAGTGCTCTAGGAAAGCAACTTTGTGAGAACGAGGATGTTCTCTTGAACTGAAATGAGGAGGCTTCTTCCCGGAGGAGCTCTGCACTGTTATTCCCATAAATGCTGTATTTGTTTGCAGAAATGGTTGTTTTTACTTTCCCTCACTTTTTCCCCTTCAGCTGGGTGAATCTGTTGTATGCATGGCCATGGACAAACTTAACTGAGAGTCTTAGGACAGACAAACAAAATGTTACAGGACTATAAACAAGCCCTAATGCTCCTTCTGGTTCAATCTTAGGTATAACCTGCTCCCTAGGATCATCGAAGCCAAGTACTTGGATGCTATGGATGCAGAGCATTAAATGGGGTCCACACAGAGCAGCGAGGACAGCTCTTTTGGAGTTGGAAGGTGGCTTTGCCGAGGTGTAGAACAATCTATCTGCAGTTCTTTCTTTCACCACTTTCTTTCTGCTCTAATATGGCGTTGGTAATGCACACACATCAAAGACCAATTGACCGTTGAAGTGTCAGACCAAAACAGCCTTGGACTTGGGAGGCCGATTCCCTTTGGAGCTGTGAGGCAAGCAAGCTTTATGGAAAATGCTACTTTCCGCGTCCCAAAACTGGAAACCCCAAAGATCAGCATGTCTGTACAGCTGGAATGTGTGTTCTCAGAGTTATGTGTTCCCTTGTTTGAGGGCTGGAGGGAATTTCTTTTTTTATGCACCATGTCCCTTTCTTCCCAAAACACTATAAGGACAGCAACTGACGCTTCTTTTACAGAATGACAGTCCTGTTCTGGCCTTTGAATTCAATTTCTCATGCATCCAGTATTCCCAAATTGGTATTCTGGGTGGGATGGCCTCATGCTAAACCACTGATGTCAGGAGAGATGTCTGGCCATCTCTTCAGATCAGCGGGGTTGGAAACAGATATAATTTGTATTGATACAATCCACAGCTTTGAATATTTAATTCCTCCAAATGAGCTGGAAATGTTCAGAGGCTGGGCTTGCATGGTGATGTTGATGAAACCACATCTGGGTCTAAGCTGTTTGGGAATTATTTTGGCTCTTTCTACCATTACTTCTTGGTAATCAAACACAGAAGTGTAGTTTTGCACAACTGCAACATTCTTGCTTGCACCCAGTCAGATCCTGAAACTTATCAAAGGGCGGTTGTGTTTATGATTGCATATACATATGTACAGTAGTGCCTATGTGTACATATATACATATGGATTTGTGTATATATTTTGCATAGATATACAAATAGGCCTGATTCTTTCAAAATATCAAACGTGTTTTGTGCAGTCAGTGTTACCCATGATGTCTTGACCATATTCTTGTTCTCTGCTTCAGTGATGCTTTTTCTCATTTGAGATGTGGTCACTTTTTTCCTTTTGAAGCTGCTCAGTTACTGGTTTTGTTCATGTGTTGCTTTATTCAAGGTGTTCCTTTGCTTTCTTCTTCCCATGGCTTGAGACCTTCATCATTCTGTCTTGATGCTCCAACGTGTGAATTTTGCATTTAATTTTAATGTACAGCATGCAATGAAAGTTTTCCTCTTTCACCTAACCAATATTTGTTGGTCACTTCATTGTTTCTGTTTTGTAGCTAAGCTCCAGTTTTCCCCACTCCCAGACATTATATTTCTGGATGAATCTAACTTTTACTGTGTTTTGTATTTCAGTTTATTTAATTTTGCTTGTACTATGGTCAGTTTTCTTATTTGGAGTACTGTGAAACAAGCTGCCCTTTAGTTCAGTGCTTGCCCTTTGCACACTACAGATCACAGGTGAAGTGTTAAGAAAAATGTGCACCTCTGAAGATAATGAACTTTCAACACAGTAGAAACGAGGGAAGAAGAGTAATATAAAATGAAATGCAAATATATTATTAGCACAGACAAGTGTTTCTTACCAATTGCTTGCCTAGTAAATGGCACAGAGTTTTTATCAACACATGCCCTACTGATTTGGGTGTTCCTTTGCAGAATGAGGAAGACCAACTCTCTAATGAGGGAGGAAGGCATTGGGTAAAAAGCTCCTATGCTGAAACTAAGCCAGACTCACTGAAGACTTGGTGTATTTGCACTAAATATCAAATGGTATTTCATCTTAATGTAGCTGCCTATGGCTTTAAAGCATGTATGAAAACTAAATTTTTATTTTCTTATGAAACCTTTCATCTTTGTATTGATACTTGATGGAGGAGAGCAGTAAGAGTGTTCCCAAGAACGTGGCCATGGTTTCTATATCCCTAAGCAAGGGAAAGCCCTCAGCTTGGGAAGCAAAACAATATCACATAACCTTTGAAAGCATGACCTTTGTGTTGCACCAACCAACTCTTGTGGAACCACTGAGACGTCTCAGGGTCAGGATGACCACCCCACTATATCAAAACAGGTAATGCCATGCATTTGGTGTTCAGTCAGTCTTGGAGGCAGCAGGGGTAACTCATGCCATGTCTGTTAAGTGGTATCACAGCAGGTATGAATCCGTGTGTGGTTTCTGACCGCCTTCGTCAATATTTCCTAGGTTTTGAGTCATTTCTGTGGTGAGGTCACTAATAGCTGTTACTAAGGTCTACATGTAGAAACAGGGGTCAAAACGGTCAGCAAACAGGATTTCGGGGCAGTGCGAAGGCGGATGCGGTGAAAGTATGTCTGATCTTCAGTCAACAGAAAAAGAGTAGGTGACAGCAAACAGTTCAGTACCTGTTGTAAGACAGGGAGTGCAAAGGCCTGATGATGTCTAAATAACATGCTTTTCCCATGGATGTCAAAAGATTTAACCAAAGGTAGAATGAAAAGCATCATCCTGTGGTTGAGTAAGCTATTAAATGCACGTGTCCTGGCGTTGCATTTCTGGTGTCTCGGCTCTTGGCAGGAAGAATTCACCCTGTGGGCTGGTTTAAATCACACTGTGGACACTGTGGCTGGAGGAAGGAGAGGACATGCCCAAGGGAATGTGGCTCTGGTCCTCTTTGAGGAAGAGCAGAGGCCCTGGGTGAAACTTCTCCAGCACAAAGCATGGTGGGGTGAACTGGCATGCAGGTCTGGCCAGAGGAAATAGTTTTGATGTGTACCCTCCATCCTCCCACTTAGAAGGACCAAAAATGTTCTCATTTAAAGCCTCTTTGGAAGCATCGATTTCAGACAGTGTCAAATGCTGCTACTGAGATCATTTAAAATCCAAATAACTTGGAGGGGTTAAATATCCATCACAACTCTTGTTTATGTCTTTTATTGCTGTTGCTTTACCAGTATGACTTCACTGTTCGTATTCTCTTCATAGCATCAATAGGATTCTGTTTTGCACGGTTTTCTTTTGACAGAAGTCAGGGGCCAAAGAATCAACTGATAGGAAATCAGCACAACTTGGGAAAAGAAGCTGTGCTGGCTTAGACTCGTTGAACATTTGGACCAATGTCTCAATATATGGGTAGAAGGGAGATGTGAGACTCTAGGCCTCCTGTCTCATAAGGGGTTGTAACGATCCTGCAGAGGACTTTTTCATACAAGTACCTTTTCTCCTTTTGGTTGCTTCTGGTTTTGCTGACTTAAGTGCAGGCGTTTCCAGGAAGTAGGCTAACTAGGGAAGGAGAGTTTGTTCAGCGTTGATTGAGCACTTTAATACTTCTGTGAAGGTTAAGACAATTAGAATGTAAAAGAAGTTTTATTCTAAGCTCTTTATATACGCACAATGCTATGTATAACTGTTGCCAAAGAAGTGGGTTTGAAAGATGTTGATAGCTATTGAGAGAGTCCATGATGTTCACCCGGAACCACAAGGTAGTAAAAAGCTTCTGAAACAAGTGGCTTTTGGAAGTTACTTTTGACAGCTGCCAAAACGATCAGAAACTCTGGATAGAATTAACTTCTACTCTCAAACTTGTAGTTTTTGATACTTGCATTGAATGTAGGAGCTAGAAGTTAGATTGACAATTAAAATTGGATTTATACCTGAATAGTTTTGTTGGTCTGAGATTTATTTTCTTGCCTTCAAAAATACTGTTGACACGCTACGTATGGAAATAGATATTTTTCTCCATGTAAATTAAGGAAAGTTGGTGGAAAAAATGGGCTGCTGAGCAGCCAGCATAGCACTTTCTAGATTGCTTAGGAAGCAAATCTGACAACGTCACTAGCAACAATCCCCAAATTCTCTGGCGTCAACATTTGAAGCTATTAATAAATGTCAAGCTCTACTTGGATATGCATCAGTGCATTGCTGCGAAAGGATGGGGATGGAGTAAATGAATTCAACTGGTTTGCTTCAGAGCTGCCATCTGGTGAAATACTTCAAGATGAGCCCAACAACTGTGGGACGTGATACATGCTTCCTGATGACCTATGTGAACTGGGGTGCTCTGAAAACAAATACAGTAGATGGTCATGTTTCCATATACTGTAGTTCAAATAATTCTCCCCAGGAGTCCATATCCCCAGCTGTACCAAAAGACTGAAACTGTTTGTAAACTTTTGGATATTGTGTTTGGCTGCTTTAGAAACAGCTGCTGCTCTGTGTTCTGTGGATGCTGTTTGAAGAAACACGAAGTTGGTCAAAGCTTGGATATAGCTGGAGAACACTTTGGGGTAGGAGGGAAGGGTGTTTTTTGTGGAGTTCTCAGCAACAAAAAAGGGACCTGAGACATGCCATGTCACCAAAAAGCACCTACAGTTTTCCAGTCTCTGTCCCACTAGCATGTATCTGCACTATCTGTTGACACATGTTCATGCCACTCGTTGATCAAGCTTTTTTCTTGTTCGTTGTGTTCCGTATCTTCGCTTTGTAGTGTTTCTACCTGCCTGGAAGGTTAATGTGCAGAACCAGGGTTGGCTCGAGCTCCTCTCTTGTGTGCATTCCCGCAAAACTTCAGTGCAAGCCATTTCTGTCATCTCCTGACCCAGCTCTCCCCTTCCCCAGCCCTTCTCTGGAAGTTGGCTCTGGCATCCCCACTGTGGAAATGCTGCCAGAGTGCCGAGTGGGAATTTTTCTCTGGAGAACTCGAGCCTGTGTCTGAGCAGCAGCATGGCAGCAGCTGTTCCCTTGGGGCTGACTTTGCCATAATAGGCAATTATGAAGGATTCATAATTGTTCTATAGTTGCACTGTCTTCTGCATCTCTTTAGATGATTATTTTATGGTGCAGTGTTCCAGTTGGGCTGTCCTCCTTTCATCTGTCAAGCTTCCAAAACAACTTAAATAGACATAATGAGATGGGTTTGCTCCATTTTCTATCTGTGCTGAGGCCTGTGGATGTTAGAAGAGAATAGTCTTCTCTAATTGTTTTCATATCTAATTAAGGCATTTAAGTACCAAACCCTGTCCATTACACCACTGGCTACAGATCTGGTTGCAAAGAGCAAACCATCAATATTGTGTAAAGAGCAGACAGACAAGGGTGTTGCCGGAGTACATGCTTTAGAAATACAAATTAGCACTTTCCTCTTCAGCTTTTGTGTTCTCTCCTTTCAAACTAAGACAATCCTTGGCTGCATCTGTCTTTCTGTTGTAGAAAACTGCATGAATTTGGATCACTTGGCACTGGTCTGATGTCACATTAAATATTAAGAGTCTGTCCTGGGGGAGATGCTGCCTTCTGCTCCCCATCTGCATCTCTGCTGCAGAGAGCTGCTTGCTTGGAGAGCTGAAAATCCGCTCTTGGAGCGGAAGAGGGGGATGCATGTGGCATCTCAGTTGGTGATCTATGTGACGAATTCTGGCTGCTGCAAAAGCTGTTGGTATGCCTCATAGCTGCAGGTGGGAGTCCTGAAAGTCAATAAAATGGCAAAGAGTTGGAAAAAACAGTTTTTGCAATTAAATTCTCTCCCTCTTGACCTGAGCTATGCTGGATTTTTAAAAAAGTAAAAAAAAAAAAAAAAACCAAAAAACCCCAAACTCTCTGACAGTAAAGTATTTGTTATCTGATCAGGGTTTTGCAGAAAGTGAGCATATCAAATTCAACAGCTGGAGTATCAGTTTTGGTGCTTGGGAGTCTTGCTGAAGGGCTGAGATCAGTTCTCGCTTTGCCTATCAGCAACAATTGGTGTCTCGGCACGCTTTTTCCAGGCATTGAATTTAGATAAGTTTCACGTGATTGGATGACTTAAATGGCTTCTGCAAGTGTCCATATGAGCAATGGCAGGGTAACATGGCTATGCTGGTCTCTGCCAGATGTGGCTGGAGCAGAAGGTGCATCCCTTGGTGCTGTGAGAGCTGGCATCTCCGGTTTTGCAGGTGATCTCTTTTCAGGAAGTGGTTGATTGACATCTGCGTGACACGACCGCGCTCATGCAGTGTACCCTCCTCTCTGTGAACCGCGTACCTTGGGAGCTGTGTTAGCCGCCTTTCTATTATTTAAAGCATATATCTTTAGCATCGAGTACTTCTGAACTTCTCAAATTTGGGACCGGTGCCACTGATTTCAGACTGCATCCCCAGCAGAGTCCCAGTCTGCTTAAACAGGCTTTTAAGTGATTTGTGTCTTTATTGCAGAGCTTCCTTCACCTGCCCAGGCGTTAGCAGCTACCTCCCATCTCCAAGACTTCTGAAGCCAAAGTGTAATTAGGGCCCTGGTTTTAAGTGCCTGTGTCTGGAAGCTGTGGCTGCTGGGATGTGCATCGGATGTGTCTGTCCCCGGCAGGTGTTGGCCTGTGGTCTGAAGTGCCCAGCAGGTCTAAGTGGATCTGTTCTCATGGGAGAAAGTATGATTCAGCTGCAAAGCACAGCAGCTGCTGGAAAGCGAGAAGCTTATTGTGCTGTTTGACCCTTTGAGGATTTAGCCTCTTGTGTATGGCAGAGCCGCTCTGATTTAATAAGTAAGGTGGCTTAGTGCTCTGTTATTTTCGGAAGTCTTTAGCCCTTCCATTCTCCCTGTCCTCTTTATTGATGTGAAGCTGTACCTTGTTCCCACACAGATGTTGTTACCCCAGAAAACAAGAATTTTCTTCTCAGTTCAGCTGCCAAAAAAACCTACCTTACTTCTCCAAAGTATGTGCTCTTGAGTGTTAGCACAAACCAAACCCCCTTCCCCTTCATCCAACCAGAGAAAGGGGCTGTATCTTAAGTACTCCCTCACTTTCCCCTCCTGCTTGCCTTGGAGGGGAGTGTAAATGCAGGGTAAGCTCTGAGGAGGTGATTTAAGAGGAGAAACAATCCTGAGGCAGAGCCAGCTCATTTCAAATCCTGCATCCCCTTTCCGTGCAGGAGAGTGCTAGCGGAGCTGCTTGGCTGGGGTGCTCTGCAGTGTACCAGGAGAAGACCGCTAGTGGGTTTATTTTGTGATGTGTCACATGGCATGTAACTGGTTAAATATTTCCATATTTGGTGACCAGGAGGTTTCTGTCACAGATTGCTGGGGAACTATTTTAAGTGAGGGAAAGCACATGTTCCTGTTTAGGGAGATATGGCCTATAGATACTGCACTTGCTAAATATGCTCTAAAAGCGCATGCCTCTATCTAGTGTTGATTTTACAGTGAATGATTTCTTTTGATAAGAGTTGCTTGGGGCAGGGGGGAGGGAGAGGGAATTCCTTTATTGTATAAGGAAATTCTGTATTTAAAAACAAAATAAAAAGAAATATACTGTTTATATATTTCTACTTTGTGCCTAATCAGTGTCCTTTATTTAACCTTAAACTTGGACTTCTCTCCTAGTGCTGGTATATGTAGCTCTCTGGTGACTGATGGGCATCCCTGTGGTTGAGATACTTCTGTAGTCCCCAACGCTTGTAGCATTTGAGAGTCTCAACTGTGAACGTAAGGACACACGTTGTCTTACCCATGAGAGTCTGGGGAGCCAAAAACGTGATTCCTTCATCCTTTAATGGGGAAGCAAAAGAAGTAACTGCGCCTTCTACCTTATACGTTGCACTGAGAGCATCTGGACTCGGCTAGCATTGCCCTTGTGGCTCTGACTTCCCTGGCATAATCCAAACCAGAGACAAGCCCAAAACCTAGTGAATTTTGTGTTGTATGGTAGCCTGGGAATGATCCACATCTCCAGGGAGTAAATTCACTAGTTACCTACCACGGGATCCAGGCTCGGATTGTTGCTCTCTAGCTCCATCTAGCCAAGATGGAGCTCACTCTGCCGAAAGGGGCTTTTTGCATGTGAACGCAAACTGAGGTTGAGGCAAGTATAAGACAGAGAATGGCTGTGTGGGTCTGGGACCGTTATCTGAGAGGAATTGGAGTCTGCGGACTTGCTCCTTGCCTCCAGTCACTTCATCTCTCCACGTCCTGTGGGATTCACACTCCACACAGAGGGCCACTTCTGGCCTCCATCAGCATTCCCCTAGAGGTGATGTTGGTGACCCTCATATATATATATATATAAAAAACTTTAAAAAATACGTGTGGACAGATTATCAGGAAAAGGGGGAAACAGTCCTTGTGGTCGTAACTTCAGAGGGCTGTTGAGCATGTGGGGCAGCCTCAAGTTTTTGGGACCTGAGCTGCTCTGTGCTCTGGCATGGGGACCTTTGAGATGCTCCAGTCCCTGGGGCAGGGAAGGAGTGCTTATGCTCTCTGCTGCACCAGTCATGTTCTATCCCCTTCTGTAGAAGGGTAGAGTGGGAACAGGGTCTGGGGAGGCTCATGAGCCCTTTTTGCAGCTCTGTGTTGCCTTCAGGCAGGTGGATGGCATCCCCCTTTGCAGCAAGGTCCAAAAGGAGCCAAACACAGAGATTCTCAAACTGGTGCGAGGACTAAGGCCTTGGCAGCAAGAAGCAGCTTGTGGCATGTGGCAAGTATGTCTCCCTTTTGAGATCTTAATCTGTGACGAAGGATTGCATAGGTGGGGGAATTGTCCTGAACACCCTTTCGAGATGACAGGAGACCGAGGGTGTATTCCTACCCAAGACTGCTCCCTCCTGGATAGGCTGGAGGCCTCAAGAATGGGACTAAAGCATTGACGAGAAGTGGTTGCTCACCCATCAAATACAACCTCCTGGGTGTTATGGGGTCACCTGGGCACACGGTCTCTCTGCAGCAGCTGTCTTTCTCCAGTTATAGAATGGTTTGGGTTAGAAGGGGCCTTAAAGGTCATCTAGTACTGAGGATCTCTCCACAGCACAGCCCCCAGGTCCCTACTTGATGCCCAGGAGTAGCCTTGGAAAGCTGGGACGGGTGTACAGCACCTTTGGGCTGAAGTGAGGTGTAACGAAGGGCTCAGTGCTACGTCAGGACCATAAACATCTAGGAATGCAGCAAACCCCTCAGGATGGGTGCTGAGGAGCAGGGAGGAGGTGGGCAGGACATGTTTGTCACTACCAGGATGTCATTGCATGGAGTTCTAGCAAATGGGCATCTGCTTCTGACTGTGGGCAGCCTGGCAAGGCCATAACCCTGTGAGGTGGAAAGTGTCCATGTTCAAAGCTGATGCCTGGTAATAGTGGCTTAAATGTCAGTGGTATTTGGTGCAGATCTGAGCTGGGGAAGGAAGGGGTCAGATGGGGACGTGCTTCCCCCCACCATGTCCTTCCTTCCCCACCAGGACACAAGTGCAATGCACTGCCAGGAGCTTGGCAGGAGGGGTTTAAATATCTGTTGGCCAAAAATTACATGGATAAACTGTTCAAAGAGGAGCGAGGCCGCAGGGATGCAGTCTGTGGGTTTGCCCTGTACCGTGTCTGTCCTGTATGGAGGGCATGGAAAAAGGGATTGTTTAGGGTGGCTGCATCTGGGCTTTCCTTGAACTGACATGAGCTTGTTGGTACGTTGCCCTTCTCAAAGTCCTGCTTTGATTTAAACTGAAAAGGGAGTTGGCATATTCCTCCCTGCATTTCCCAACCCTATGAAGGACTGAAATATCTTCCTGGCGTGATCCAGGTCTGATGGGGTCTGTCTGTCACTGCCCACAGATGCGCACATACCACTGCAGCAAAGCTGGTGAGAAAGGACCTGTTAGCCCCTGTCTGCTGTATTTTGGGGTGACTGAGGATCCAGAGATGGTCCAGAAGAGAAAGCAGCAGAAACATTGCAGCCAGTGAGGGGTCAGGTATCTTAAGTTCTTGGTGTAAGAGCTAAAAAAGCCATTAATTGTAGCTTCTTTTTTTTTAATGTTTGGGGTGGGGTTTTTTTTGTTTGTTTTCTGGCAAGCAGTGTGCAGCCCTGAACCTTCCCAGGCACCAAAACCTGCCGTTTTTCATCAGAGATTTAATCTGCTGAGAGCAGGTGCCATCTAGGGGACAGACAAAAGAAGACAAGGAGGGGTTTCATTGCCAAACTTGGCAATACTTGCTCCACCACCCCAACCCACCTGCAACCTCCGAAGGCCCTCAGCCCACCTCCACTTCCAGTGGCTTTGGCACCGAGCGTGGAGAACCCCGGGCTCAAAGTGGGGAGCTGGTTGGGTGTGTGGCTGGATGCAAGCTTGGCTGGCCCCTAATCCCGAGCAGAAAGCATCTGCCTTCATGCAGCACTCATGCCCAAAGCCATGGACCAGAGAAGCCTGCACCGAGGTTTTTCTTTGGTTCTTTGCTCTAAGCGTGTGGAGAAACCACAAGTGAGACACAATGCTGCAAGTTCACCTCTCTGTAAGCACAGCTGACGCTTCCAGCTCTAGGTTTGCCGTGATGTCCTGAAGCAACCTTCCTTTTTCCTGCTGCACTCCAGAGGGATGCATCCTGCTGGCTTTTAGAAAAGCTTTGGCCAGGAATGCTCGCTCTGCATCACCCACTTCTCTCCCTCTCCAATTTGGATGGTCCGGGGACATAACACCAGGATCGTGTGTTGAGGCGGGCTGGTTCGGCACTGCATGACTCTATCTGAACCCATAAATTAACACCTACCTCACGGCATATACTTAAAATCAGGCTCTACCTAAACTCTTGGAGATGATAGGAGAGATCTTGGAGATGATGGGAGAGTGGTAGGTGGAAATGCTGCACGTCTATCACTTTGAATAAATAATGGACACTAATGATACCAGCTTGCTAACGAAAGTCTGGCAAATGGGTGACTTCAGCTGTGAGCCAGAGCTACAGGGCTGAAGGGTTTGCATCAGAAACTTCAGCTAAATCGCTTATTTTTCACCCTTTCCTCTCCTATTTCAGGCTTTTTGACTTTTCTCTGCTAGCTTCATCAGCGCCTCTGGAAATCATTTTAGCACCCACCGTAGATATCTTCAGGGTGGACAGGAGGGCCTGCACGCCAAAAGTTTGCTGTCAGGGGCTCAACTCCACCTCATCCCCGTCCACAGCAAATGTCCAGCTGATCCTCATCCTCCCCTGGGGCAGTCTAGCCTTTGTGGGACATCAGGATGAGGTGTTGGTGCTGCCAGCACATGGCTTGCCCTGGCTTCAACTGTGATGGGGCACAGACATAATTTTTTGAAAGCCCTCCCAAACTTTGAAAGCCCTCCCAAAACCAAAAGTTGCAACTCATGGGAGATTTAAATACTAAAAGCCGCTGGCTGTCTGTGCAGACTCCAGCAGAGGGAGCGTGGCTGTTCCTGACAGCGTTAATACCTACTTCTCTTCAGCAAACGCACCTTTTTGAGATGAGCTATTTGGATGTCTCCTTTGGATGGTGTTTTCCCACGAGGTTCCCGAGTTGATTCCCACCTGCTCAAACGGGAAAATGCATGGAGTGCCTTTATGAATAGTTGAAAGGTTTTTTTGTTTTTTTTTTTTTTTCTATTTTGTGGAGATCCAGTAAGAACAAAACAAACTAAAGACTCAGTTCTGAGAGTTTTAAGTCACAGGTAGAGCATTAACTTAGCAATTCCCCATTGGCTTTTCCCTTCATGGAAAAAGATTTCAGGCAGAAAGCCCTTTTCTGGTTGTATCCCCTTGCTGAAATCCTTTGGCTGCAGATGTCACCACTATGAGTCGGGTCCCCGGGTCCCCATGCAGCGCTCTGAGCCGTGTCCCCTCACTCTACCCCTGCTATTTGCCTCCTTCCCAGAGGATGGGTTTCTGCAAGGAGGCAATTCCCTATATTGCTGCTGTGGGGCAGAGGGAAACCAAAGAGATGAGAGAATGGGGGGATGCTCAGATGGGCTGAGGGCTTTATGCCTTGTGAGAGGGAGGAGATCACGTCCTGATCCAACAAAATGGTTCCGCTTCAATGCTTTTGAGTCTTATTTAGGGACTCTTCTTTGAACAGCTTTTGGGTTTTTTTTTTAAATTGTGGGTTGCTTTTAAAGGGCACGTGTGGTTTGAAAGTTTAAATGGTGAACTTCACTGCCTTCTTGGGCCTTTCAAGTGCCTCAGTTTCCCCCCCAAGCTCTGGTTCATTTGCCACAGAACTCTGCCAGCCCCATTTCAGCAGGCACTGAGGAGCTGACACCAGCCACCCTGGGCTGGACCCTGAGTCTGGAAGTCCACTGTCTGGAAGAACCAACCGTCTCTTGGGTACCATGTTTCTACCACACTGAGATGGGGTTTGCTGGGTGAACATCTCTGGGAAACTCGGCTTCAATGCTCATCAAGAGGAGATAGGGCTGTCTTTGGGAGCAGGAAGCCTTGGAGGGAAAGCAGGACACATGTCCATGGAGCGGAGGTGATGCCCTCAGCGTTTTGGGTCCTTGAAAAACATCAGGCATCATCATTCCTGACCACAACCACTGGAGAAGCACCACAGCATCTGCACATGGTGAGGTTATTGGCCAGCCTGCTGTGAAAATGGGTTAAGCCCCCCTGTTTCCAAATCAGAGAGGGTTTAGATAACCCAGAGTAGTTAATCGGTAACTTCTCTGGAGGCGAGAGCAGTCCTTGCTGATAGCCTCAAGTGATTAATTTTATCTATCTGGGCAGGCTCTGCCCTGCTTGAAGGGAGAAATGTCAACACCTGCGATGCAGGGAAGATTACTAGTCCTGAAAACATTGAGACGTTAAGGACCTTGGAGTTAATAAGATTTCTCAGAATTTGCATATTAATAACTGTGCCAATTACCTTGCCATTAGAGTTAATAGGGTGTAATATTATCAATTAATAGTTCATAAAATAGCCACTTTAATGGTCGTTTGTACATGAAGATGGAAGAATGTATCTGGGCACTGCCTTCATGGCACGGTGGGAGGACTTTGTTCCTCTCTTGTCTGTCTGAAGATGGAGGGGAAAACTTTGGCTATTTTGGGTCTTCAACTTCTCAGCTTTATTTTGCAAGAAGAATTTTCTTTGGGGTTCATCCATCTCGCTCCAGCAACAGCCCTGCTCCTCCAAATCTGTGCTTTCTTCTCAGCCAAAAAAAGAAAGCTACCATTAGTGGCTAAGCTAAGGCATGCTGGCTGTTTCCTCCACTAATTGCTATTAAATGCAATTAGCACTTCCCAGCGTGGCCCAGGAGCAAGTGTCTTAGCAAGGTTATCATGGCCTGCAGCTGGAAAAATGCTGCACTAAGATTTTTAGGGAGAAGAATGATTATTGTTATTTTTAATCCTCCCTTCACAAAAAATCACCAGCGTTTTCCCTTCAGTTCTCCAAAAAATCAGCCCATGCAGAGAACGTCCCCACCAGCCACGCAGTGTGTGTCCCATGAGCTGGCCGGTGACTCACTGCCCTTGGTTTTCCAGGAGCCTTGCTGTGCCCCAAATTATCAGAGCAGCTCATTCCCCCTGGAAAAAGGGGGAGAAAACCTCCTCTGGAGTCTCCAGACCTGCAGGGGTTTCAGAAGGCAGAAGATGTGTGTTGTATCCTAAAGAAATGAGGTTGGGACAGGGGGGAGAGAGGTTAATTCTTCTCCCTGAAGCTACTGCGGGATTTTAGGGCTCTGTCATAGGTAAAGTGTCAGTCAGAGCAAAGGGACCATGAAGTTCATCACCTTTATAAGCACCTACTTTCTCTGCCAGGACGTGAACTTGACCTCTCTGAGTAAGCTGGATGCTTCCCAGTGGTACATCGAGAGGAAAAAAATCCCTCCCTGTCTCTCTTTGGTAACGCACAGGAGCCATTTGCTGCACGACTCTCCCAAAGGCAACCTCCAGGAAAGCTGGAAAAACCCCTCCTGCCTGTAACCCACCCCGTACCCTTCCTGCCAAACCCCAGTCCCAGAGGTGGGAAGCAGGGCAGGAGTTTGCAGCTCATGTGCAGGTGGTTTTCCTGAAACACTCTGGGCATCTGGTGACAGCCTGCCTTGGCTTGGTCCTTGGGGAATGGTTTTATTCTTGGGTGAATTTGTCAGGGTTTTGAGACCACAGAATCTTTTGGTCCTGCAGCAGGGAGTTCTGCAGATCCCCCTTTCTCTTTTGGAAATACAGGGTGTGTTTTTCCACTAAATATTGGTGAGTTCAGACTGGCCACTGAAGCAGCCCTTGCTCCTCCCGGTCAGGCAGGGACTGGACTTTGTGGGTTGTCTTTGTGTATCAGCCTCATCCCATCTTGGCATGTCCTCACTCTCAAGGGACTGGAAAAAACCCCCACACGTAATGCAAAGAGCAAGAAAGCCGGAGCTTCAGCACACCCTGCCCTGGCGAGGAAGCTATTTTCGCCAGCCTCCCACGCACGCTGTGATGCATGAGCAGCAAAGGAGAAACCTTCGTGTTAAGTACAGCCTTAACAGCCCTGTTTTATCTCACCGTCGCTTTCCTTACAGATGTACTTTTGCAGGGAACATCTGCCCCAAAAATCTCTTGGGGTTGGTGCCCACTCTGACCCAAGGTAATGCAGTGCTCTGCATCTCAGGGATTTAAAGGTGTTTTTTCCATAATCAGCCCTCCATGCTGTTCCCGGGAGGGCTGGAGGGTGCCAGGGTGTTTGCACAGCCCCGGCATGGGCAAGGGAGCTGGTGGCACCAGGGATGGAGGTGGCCATCTCACTCCTGAAGTGCTTAGCATAGGGCAAGGCAGCAAGAAACACTTTCTGAGCCCGCCTGCACCTCTCCTAGCTGGACACCCATCACCCCAAGGGGTGATGGATGAAGCCCGTGCAAGGGGAGAAGCTGAGCTCCCAGGGGAACTGCCTTTAGGAGAGACCAATGCAGGAGATGACTCTGCTCTGCTTCTTTTGCCCAGGGAGGAGCAAACAGCAGCTGTCTGATGCCCTGGGTTGAAGCATCGGAGCGATCCCAGCACCAAAGCGCCAGTGAAAGATTTGTCAGAGAGGGAAATGGATGTGGATCTCTGCATGCTCTTGCCTGGTTTGTTTATTCTCTCTTTTTCGATTTTACTGGGATAAGGGAAAGGCTTGTCTTTAGGGCTCTGCCTCTCCCTGGCTGTTTGCTGCTCTTCAGCAGGGAGCTGAATGAATACGGGACCTCCTAAAAGCAGAGGGGTGGAAAAATGGATGAAGCAGGGAAAGAAACCCTCTCCTGTAAAATGAATTTAAATAAATAAATAAGTAATGGGGAAGGGGTTTGGAAATCGCCTCTCTCCGTACCCCTGCTCTGTAGCCGGATTGCTGGGCTTCAATCCGCTCCTCCTGCGCCTGCCGCGCCGCGCTGCAGGATCGCGTCCAAAGGCATCTTCGCAAATTCCAGCCTTTCCCTCGAGGTCCTCGCACGTCCCGTCCCCCCCCGCCNGAGGGGAGAAGGATGCTCCGGGGGTGGCTCTTTGCTTTCTCGCCTGCCCGGAGCTCGCAGGGGCTCGCCTGGAGGATGTCTCACCCCCTCGGCACAGGTAACTCCGGGACCCCCATCATCCCTGCCTGCGGTGGGGGGGAGCTGCAAAGATGGGGAGAGGGGTTGCAATCCTGCTTTAATTTAAGGGGAAAAGGGGCTTTTAAAGAAAAAGAGGAGGCTGCAGGTTGTGCATGGTGCTTGGAGCCCTGCATAGGGGTGAGCCCTGCCCTAAAGTTTCCCTGCCAGTGGCTGGGAAATACTTACAGGGTTGAATACCCGGCGGTGGAAGCACAATAGCTGCTCTCCGTGTACCTTTTCCACGCGTGTGATGGTGATGCTCACAGCTCCGGGCACAGGCTGGGATGCCCTAAGCCTCACTTGCCTGTGCATGGTGCCCCGGGGATGCTGCATGCGATGGGTACGCTCCCACTGCCTGCTGCATCTCTGCGCCGTGCTCCGGTGGGTATCTACGCTCGCACATTGTCGTTACATTCCATGTGCATGGATTTACAGTCACAGCTTTGAAGTTTGTGTGTTAATGCATGCAGGAGCTACAGCCGGTGATGTTTGTGCATGCATTTGTGGCTGTGACTTGTGTTGGCACGTAATCTTCGATATACACGCACAAGAATATGCATGTAATTTCATGGGATTTAAATGTACGAGTGCACAGAAGAAGTGCAAGACCAGCAGCACAGGTTGACAGTAACGCATAGTAACATGGGCAGTTGCGATCGGCTGCCTTTATCTGTCCTGGAAAAGCACACAGATGACCAGGCAGCCGTTGCAGGAGGACTGAGCAGCTTGTGCTCCTTTAAAAGTGGAGACAAGCTTTCTCCGAGCATCCTCCAGCAACCTGTGTGTCTTCAAGCAGACTTGGGACGTGGCTTCTTGCTGAGCACGTGAGATCCAGCCATGGCTTTGAGAGGCATGAGCTGGGGAAAAGTGGG